>JAKTQT010000361.1:4420-15925 GCA_030579355.1 Botryozyma nematodophila | reverse complement strand
AGGAGAAAGAGTTCGTCTTCTATTAGTACCACTTCCGGGAGAAGTAATAGTATCAGATCCACTTTGTATCGAAAGAGGTTGTGTAGATGTAGACGAAGGTGGTGCCAATCTAGGATAAGGGTCTGCATTTAATCTTGCTTCAGACCGTTGTCTAAAATGCCCACGTGTGGCTGTTCTTCGAGACGGCGAAGACGGAGGTTGTAATTGTTGTGGTTGTCCGGAAGACGAGGAAATACTGTCTGAAGAACCATGAGATGAAACATTCGAAGATTTATTTGAAGGTAATAAAATCTGTTGCGATTCATTTGAATTGGGATCATATGAAGATTGTCTTTGTGAGGAAGAAGAATCAACCTGTACCTTTTGTGAAGAATTAGGACGATCCTGCCGTGGAGATTGTTGATGTGCTTGCGAAGAAGAGTTAGGTGTAAGATTTGAAGGAGTAGGTTGCCAATGATGGAAAACTAATTTTGCGGGAGTAGATGACGATGAACGGCCGGATAAAGGTTTCGGAGTAGCTTGAAAAGTAGATGTATAAAAATTCGATGTAGTTGGGGTTGATTTCGAAGTAAAATTTATTGGCGAAGCACGAAATGATTTGTCCGGTGAAAAACTAGACTGAGTTAAGGAGGACGGGTTTGATACCGGCAATTGTGAAGAAGAAGTTTCTTGTTTTAACTGCTCTTGTTGTTCAAACATTGATGGACCAGTAGAAACAGGCGGTTGAATAACTTGCTGGTCTCTTGTCGCAGTAACAGGCTTTGAAAGATGTACTGGTTGTGCAGTATTTGAAGGAGCAACGGAAGAAGCTTGCGATGAAAGAGAAGAACGAGGAGATCCACCAGCAGATAAATGTTGTTGAGCCGCAGAATGTCCGTCTGCAGATGGTGGTCTGGAAGTTGATACAGGTTCAGTAGAATATTGAGGTGGATAATAATAATTTGGATAATATTGTTGCAAATAAGAAGCAGTTGCTGGATCGATCATTTGATGCTGCAGTTGAGGAAACTGTTGTGGATAAGAAGAAGGATACTGCGGAAGATACGGATTCATAGGAAAGGAGTATTGAGGAGCAGAATACTGTGATGAAGGAGGGTATGTCAAATAAACAACCGGCTGCGATTGCACTGATTCATTTGGTATTTGTTGTGAGTCATATTGTACACTAGAATCAGAAGAATGCGAACGTTGCGTTTGTAGAGCCGTAGTGGATGAAGGAGGAGGTAAAGCAGAAGGAAATTGTTGCCACTGCGTAGTTGGAGAATTGGTTTGTCTTTGTAAATTAGTGCTTGATAAATTTTCTGTTGATTTTTGAGCAGAAAGACTTGTTGTTTGCGCAGAACTTGAAGGTTGTGGAGTAGATTGAGTATGAGCAAAAGAAGATGTCCTCACATTTGGTGAATTTTGTCTATTATATTGAGGCATTGATTGATCTTGAGAAGAAATATCAGAAGGGGAAGAAGATCTTCCAACACCAGAAAGCTGAGATCGATTGGACTGTTGTCCTTGTTGGAAAATAGCAGCACGTTGACTAATAGAAGCAGAAGGGGTTCTAGTTGAAACCGAACGTGACTTTGGTTTGAGTTGAGATTTTGATACATTTGGTGATTTATTTGTTGTTGGTGTGGAAGAAGGGATTGAAGTAGTGTCTAAAAATGGAGGAATATTGACAGGATGTCTTTGTTGTTTTGATGATGACTCTGGTTGCTTTAATTCAGAATTTGATCGATCATTTCTATTAGTTGAGCTACTAGTGGGTTGCGTATTTATGGGGGGTGGTAATACACCTTGAACTTGAGATAACGGGTGCAAAGGTGGGAATTGGTGAGCTAAATTCACCGAGGCTCCATAAGTATAAACGTTAGAAATTGCATCGGGAGGGACATTATAATCCGACAATAATTTAAAAAATTCTATATCGGATCTTCTGTGTTCTAAAGCAAGTGCTTCTTGCTTTGTTCTTTCTTCTTCAATTTTCAACATTAAAGAAGTTTTTAAAGACTCATCAGACCATTTCCATTGAGAGTAATTGGAACCACCTGATATTCCTTCTAAAGATGTTTCTAAATCAACTTGTGCTGATTTTTGTGGTAATTGAGATTGAGATTGAGATGGAGGCTGAAATTGAGAAGCGTAAATACTTGAATAATTTGGTCTTATAGCTTCAAATTGTGCTTGAGCTTGCTTTTGTCTTTGTTTTTGGGAATATCTTTTTGATTGTTTTGGTTGCTGATATAAATCTTTTTCATTTTCTTCTGATTGTCTTAATGATCTTTCTCTTTGTTTTTGGTGTTGTAATTCTGGTTGTTCTTGATCTATTTCTATTTCAGAAGAGTTTCCAATAGGGTTATTAGAAGAGGAGGGTTGGGGGTTATTTGAAGACATAGGAAGTGAATTTGTGTCAAAAGAAGCGAAGGAGTGTCTTTGACGTAATTTTTGTATCCTTTGTTGATTTGCAAACTGATTTTGATCTTGATTTTGATCCTGGTCTAGATCTTGATCTGATTCTGGGTCTGGTTCTTGATCTGGTTCGTGATCTAGTTCCTGATATTGACCTCGGTCTTGACTATTGTCTTGTTCAAGATCTTGACTTACTTCCGAATCTTGTTCTTGAAATGAGTCTTCTCTTTTAGATGGTATAGGAATTGGAAATGGTAATGATGTTGGTTGATAATATTGATTAGGAGGTGGTTGAAAAATCGGAGGGAATGCAAAAGGTGGTTGTGTTAAATGAGGAGGGATATGCACTGGTGGTGGTAAAAAAGATTGCGTGGGCGGTATAGATGGAATATTTTGTTTATTTTTTTCTAAACTATTAGATGATGATGATGATGATGATTTTGATGCTGCTGAGTTTGTATAAATTGGATAAGCTGGAGGGTTTGAATATAAAGGAACTGGAAAAGATTGAGAATTATTTGGTGGAATATAATATCGTAAATAATGATTATTTATATCAGAATTTAAATTATTTCTTCTATTTCCAATTTGAACTTTATTAGAATTTTGTTGATTGACCAAATCTGGTAAAAATTTTGAAACAAAAGATGAAGATGAACCTCTATTATATTTATATAATCTTGAAGAAGTAGCAGAAGAAGAATCGGGTGAGTTATATTGTGGTGTGTCAAAAGCATTTCGTCCTGAAGAGGACGCGCTTTGTGAATTGTTTCTATTCGAAATTTCTGTTTTTGGGTTTTGACAAATAATATCTTGTTGTTGATTTAAATTAGGTAATTTGTTATGTAATTGGGTATTTAACCGATCTTGAGAAGAGCCTTGCAGATTATAAAACTGGGATTGAGTTTGATTATAAAATTGAGGTTGAATATTATTATTATTATTATTATTATTGTTATTATTATTATTATTGTTATTATTATTATTTGGTAAAAAACGATTAAAATCTGGAACTAAAACGGGTTGATCTGATTCAAAATTACAAGTATTTTTTTGTAAATTTAAATTATGTTGTACATTATGTTGTGAATTGTTAAATAATATATTGCTGTTGGTATTTTGATTGTGTCCAATGTTTGTAATTTGTTCGTTATTTTCGTTTTTCCCAATTCCAATTCCCGAGTCAATTGCAATTGAAGCTGCAATTTCATTTTTATTCTTATTATTATTGTTATTGTTATTGTTGTTGCTAGTGCTAATTGCAAAATTAATTTTTTGATTTTCGTTTACTTTTTCTTTTTCTGTTAATATTAAATTTGAATTTATTTTTTGATTTTCATTTTCGCTATTTTCCTCTTTAAAATTATTTTTATTGTTGTTGTTGTTGTTGTTGTTATTGTTTATTAAATTAAGATTTAAATTTATATTATTATTATTATTATTATTATATTGACTTTCAATATTACTGTTTTGATGTTGATTTTTCTCTTGTTTCCATGGTATTCTATTATTATGAGTTTTTTTTATATTTGATATTTCATTATACGGTCGTGTTTGTATGTTATTAGTAGATTGTGGTTCTGGGTTAGTTATAGGGTTAGTATTTGTATGTGATGGTGATTGTAATTGTGTTGCCATAGAAGATGTTGCTGGTTGTCGTTGAACGAAGAAACTAGGTGTAGAGCCTTGTGCATAGCAACGATTTGGATTCATATTATATATTATCTTGATTATATTATATACAAAGTATATAATACAATAGATGTAATATATAATATATAGTAGAAAATAAAATATAGTATTCAATGTATAATATTGGTGATCTATATTGTATAGTTAGTATAATGCGTGTAATTGATGTAATTTTGAAATTATTAAGGATGCAGTATAATATTATATGTATATATTATATAATATTTTTATTATTATATAATAAACATATCATAATATAATATACAATAGTATACAATACACTAGATAAATAATACACACCTTATTGTCCTGCAATCTAATTGTATATATTAATTGTAGATATTCCAATGTATGTTTATACATGAAGAAATAAATGAATGAATGAATAAACTAATGAATGAATAAACGAATAAATGAATCAATGCCTAATATACAATTTTTATCATAAACTGTATTATATGATACCTATTGTTGTATTTGTGAATTCAATACTTGATATAATATAACTACATGTAAACATAAATGTATATTATAATTATAATTATAAATTTAATATATATTTAAATTGTAAACACAAATGTAAGAGAAACTATTCACGTAAACAACAACACAGTCTTCTTTATCAACGTGTACCTGAATTTATTGTTTACTATTTTCTCCAACTCAACGCATTCTCAACTTTGGACCTTTTCCGACTATTGGTTTTTAGCGCGCTTTAGTCAAAAACTGACAACATTTAAATACTTTATTTATAATGAATGATTTTGATACTGTAAAACTTTTTAATATATGTGGAATGTTTATCACTTTGCCAGCTATCACAGTTGTAGTATTCCATTATATATAAAATAGTAATATAACAATGGTACAATATTAAAACTAACATACAAATGAATCATATACAATAACAATTAATAATTAATACAATTATAACAAATATAATAAACGTGTATTAATTCTACATCTTTTTTCCATTCACTTTCTACATATTTGCATTACATATTTACGCTACTCAACTACGCTTCTCATTTACACTACATCATAATGTATTATTGTACATGATCCTGTAAACAGTTCAGCTCCATCTTCTTCTTTCATCGATGTTTTCCCCATACAGATGATTATGTAATTTTTATTTCTACTTTCATCTTCAGAAAATTCTTTTTGTTTTTCTCTTTCCATTTACGATATTTACTTTGCATGTATTGGCATAACAACGATTTTTTTAGTATTTTCCTTTCGCTTGGTTTGTTTTTCTGTAAACCATTCCGATTTTTGTTTACATTCGCTAATTAACCACTAGTTTAATATCCATAACAACACTATTATTTTAAATCAAAAATCGTTCCTCCATTAGACAATTATTGGAAAGAATTTATTGTTTGTAAATAGTTTATTACTAATTATTTATCATTTAATTAGTCATGCTGATTAACTATTTAATGCGCTACATTACTAATCGTTTAGTGTTAAATTATTAACAAAGTTAGTTTAATAGCTGCCGATAATTACTAAATATTTAGCCCATATTATTAATTGAATATCGAATTCCATTGGCTTTGATTCATTGATGTATAAAGATTTTGTTTTTTTCTTAGTATTGATCAGATTCGCATTAAAATCCGATTTTTATCGGAATATTTAATTTCAATGTACCTAAAACTACGCAAGTCTATAGGTTTTTCATACATCCGGTACCTATTTTTTTTACTATTTAGGTTTTTTGACCTTCAATTATATTTTTTTTATTATTCCAATTTTTTTTTTTTTACTTACTAATTTATTTATTTCCTCTATAGACCGTAATCCATTTCGTTTTTATTTTTATTTCGTTTCACTTTCCGATCGCTTCATTTCATCTTATGCATGTTTAATTCATTTTACATTCGTATTTCAACATCCGTATTTTTAAACATAGATCGGTACATTTTCAGTTTCAGTATAATTAAAATACGTAACAATTAACTATAGTAAATAAAGTAGATACTAAAAATAAATAAAACAATAAAACAAAAAACATATAAGTAAAGTAAAAATTTAAAAATACACAAGATAAAATATTATAAATAAAAACCATTAATTTGATAAATAAAAAAGCAATAAATAAACAAATAAATAAACTAAAATATACTGTACTATATAAATCTCCTTGTCTTTTTGATTTTAAAATTTTTCTTATTTTTTTCTCTCCTATTTTTCACATTATTATACATTTTTCTTCTTCTTTAGCAATTGGAATATTCATGTCATCAAAAGTCAAAGGAACCCGTTCAATCTTAGCTTCTGCTTTTGCTTCCACCTTTGTCTCAATCATACTAGATCCAGACACTGTTTTACGTTTATCGACAGACTGAACGCCTTCATCTCTCAATTCAATACGTAACGGAGTCCTTAATGAAGTTGTAGATGTGATTGCTCTTTGTTCTCTAGTAGCTAAAGGATGTTTATAATTTTCTTGATACTGTGATCTTCGAGCTTTTAAGCGACCCTCACCCAAACTTCGTGTTTCTAAAAGATCAATCGAATTAGCATCTTCTGTAGCTATAGATGGTTTTGAAGAAATTGACATAGTTTCATTGTCAGGAATCCTCATTCGGGACATTCTGTTCAATTCTGAATTATTATATATTCCTTTTTGTAATTCATTCTTTATAGGAGAAAGGGCTCTTGATCTACGATTTAAAGCAGCATTATTAATTGATGCTGATGACGAAGAGATAGATCCATTTCTTCCTTGGCTATATGATGAATTTGGTCTCACAATTTCAGAATTTCTCTTCTTCTTATCATCGCGTCCTTTAACTCGAATTTCTGATTCGCTACTAATTGGGGGAGGAGGTAATAATGGCATGCCCTTTGTTATGGAATTCTCTTCAATTTTATCCGAATTCGCCAAATTAGGTGATTCCTTTGTTTGTTTATTTGCATTTTTAGTCAAGTCAATACCATTAGACTTTAAATTACCTTCTTTTCCGCCTGCAATTAAAATATCTGAACTACAACGGTTTATCTTAGATTCTGAAGGCAAACCAGAAGTATTAACTGGCATCGAAGATGTTGATCGTATAGATGGTGCTGAGAATGGTTTTTTTATGTCATTTAAATTTATTGAGTCAGTCCATGCGTTTAATATATTAATATTGTCGTTTGCATCACTTTGACTAATAGGTTTTCGGCTTGGGGAAGAAGAATAGTTTCTGTGTTGTGGTGAAGGAAAAGATTGGGTATTTGGTGATGGTAAAGCAGTTGAACCGTTATAACTTCTCGAATCTAATGGAATTTTTCTTAAAGCATCTGACGAAGACACTTTATCTCTACCAGAAAGTAAATTTTTTCTATTATCCTCAATACTGTTGTTATTCGAAATACTTGGTGGTGCTGAGTCTCGTCTAATAAATCCCTCTGGATTTGTTTCATGATTAATTGGTAAACTAGACTTTCTATTTTCCTTGTTGTTTCCACCAAAAAAGTTTTCTGGAAGGGTCAATGGTTCAGAATCATTTAGTTTAATAGAATTAAGTGCGTCCTTAAGTGATGTCTCGTTTTCCAAAAGTTTAAATGGTTTATCTAAATGGGGTATTTCTAATCGACCTACATTGGAATTGTTACTATTATTATTATGGGCATTATTGGTATTATTGGTATTATTGGTATTATTGTTATTATTAATATTAATATTGCCTTCATTTGAATCAACCAATTTCTCGTCACTTGTATCAAATAAGTGGGAATCAAATGAACGTGAAAGTTGTCTTCCTCTATTTGGATCATCGTTGGCTTCCGCAAAGGAAAAAGGTGATTGTGTTAGGGATTCTGCACTATTATTTGACACATCAGTCGCATTATCTTCAGTTAAATTTTTTCTTCTCAAAGACGCTTTTTTACCACGTTCAGCAGCTGCAGCATGTCTAACAGAAATGGTTCTAGCAACATTTGCCTCATGTTCTTTTCTAGAGAATGAACGTTTTAAAGCTAACTCTTTTAATCTTAGCTCAGATTGACGAGCGGCATCTTCCGCAGCAGTAAGTATTGTATCAGGATCATCATCGTCAGTTTTACCAAAGTTTGCAATAGTATATCTTTTATTATTATTGGGTTTTAGTTTAGATGCTTGAGCAATAGACCATTTATACCATTGTTGTGCCTTGAGAGAGTCTTGTTCGACACCAATACCTACTTCATAAAAATAACCTATAGCGAAAAAAGCTTGAGGAAGTAGATGCTTATCCTCTCCTAAAAGAGCAACTCTCGCAGCAAAAAACACAGCCAAGTCTTCATTTGCTTGTACACCGCCGACATCATACAAATCATCAGTACTGTTATAGCAACCATTTGAGGTTGGGGGTTCATAACCTGCAAGCCACCATTTGGAAAGCTCCAAATCAGCAGTTGCAGGGGCAGTTGGAGTCCCACCTCCAGCACCGCAAGGTCTTGTACCATTGTGACCACCTAAACAGGAAGCGAGTAGATAATAACGCATTGCTATTTGTGGAGAAAACTCACAAGCTAATGATGGAGAAGCATTTGCAAATGCTTGGGCAAGTCGTAAACAAGCAGCGGGGGAACCAAGAGTTGCAGCTGCAGATAAAAACGAACGTGCTACTAAACCCAGTTCACCAGGAGACGGCGTAACAGTAACATTTGGATTCGAAATTAGATTTAAAGAAGAATAAAGTTGATTTTGCATACTAATACTATTTAAATCGCCAGTTAGGTGTGGTACTTCTCCAGCTAAAGCTAAACTGTAGAGATAAGCGCCTTGAGGACATTCAACATCAGCATGCGCAGCAGAAATAGAAAGATAATACATTCCTTGAGCACGAGAAATTGGTAAACCAAGTTGACCAAAGAAATGAGCAAAAGCTAACCTATATGAACACCAAGCGTCATTACCTTGAGCACCACGATTATAAAGCTCAAAGGCATATGATAAAGAGGGTATTTCTAAAGTATTTGAAAAATAATGGGTATGCCTTTGATTAAATCTAGTTGGTGGAGAAGAAGCTGATTTGAATTTTTTCTTTTGTTGTTTATGTAAAGTTTGAAGAGCTTGTCTTTCAACCCTATAAGCCAAACGATAGCATGCACGTAAATAGCCACCTTGTAGAGCCCTATCATACAATTCATATGGATCAGTATTTGGAGTAAATTTAAAGGGGAATTCATTTCTTTTATTAAAAATAATTGATAATAGAAAAGGTTGTGTTCCACATTCTATCCAAACACCAAGATAATATAATGCTCGAGGATGTTCCTGTGAGGCTAAAAAAGCGATAATTTCTCTAGCATTATCAGCCATTTCAGGAGGAACATTTGGATAAAGATTCGCTAGACATTGATTTAAAAGTGGAGAAGCATCAGCAGAGTGGAAACTTCCTGATGAGGAATTAGTCTTTGGAGTATATGGGGATGGTGGAGTTGAAGTTTTTGAAATATAATTATAAGGAGGGGTAGCTGGGAAAGGATAATTTATACTTGAACTGTTTAAAGAAGTTTCGCGTAAAGACACAATTTTAGATAAATCAGATTTTGCAATTTCTTCGAATCTTAAAGTTTCAAGAGCCCAATTTAGCTGTGCTTCAGCATCAGCGGAAGTCATTATATCGGACCATGTTTCTTTCAATCTATCTACAACCTGATTGGGCAATGGAGGAATTAAGTCAAGGATTTGTGATTCTAAAGTATTTTCATTATAGTTGTTGAATAATCCATCTAAGGGAGGGAATTCGTCAACTATTCTTTGAGTTATTGCAGTATCTACAATGAATGGATATGTTTCTGGTAATTCATAGTTGATTTCAGTTTCATTTGATTCATCTTGAATTTGTGACATTGTTGACACTTATTGAAGCGCCTTTTTTTTTGAGTTATTTTTTTACTATTTATTATTATGTGATATTATTTGTTATTATTGCTATATTAATTTTATTATTATGCTACTGTTAGTATGGTTGTAGTTGTTAATACCTGGAGAGTTAGAAATAAAGCTATAAGAGACTATACTAATAATAATAATAATAATAATAATAATAACAAATACACAATTATGACATATTATATAATCATACGAAGAATAAACAGTTAAGTAATAAATCACAAAAAAAAATAAAACAAATAAAGGGAAAAACTAAACTAAATTATACGAAAAAAAAAAAAAAAATTAAATAAAATAAAATAAAACAAAATGAAATGAAATACAAAAACAAAAACAAAAACAAAAATAAAATAAATATAAAATAAAATAAAATAAAATAAAATAAAATAAAATAAAAATAAAACAAAAAAAAATTAAAAATAAAAAATAAAAAATAAAAATAAAAATAAAAATAATAAAAATGTATAAAAAGTAAAATATCAACACCTTACCAGTCAAAATCTTCCATTATAATATCTGAATAAATAAATAAAAAAAAAATCAAGATCGAATAAACAAAAATTAAATTGCACACAATTGGACTTCTTAATTCTAACTAAGCTTTTAACACAATGCAATAAATCCAAATTTTAAACAAGTTGTTATGGTAATTTATTTTTTCCTTAATAATATCCGGTTATTACTGAGTAAAACAATTACTGTCTATAAAACCAGCTAGATAATAAATATTATGTAAACATTTAAACTATAACGATTTGCATAATAAACGAAGTGTTGTATGAATAATGTAATTTTATGTATTTAATAGATAAATAAAATGATAGAATAATGAATAACAAAAAATATATAATATATAATAAATTTTAAATAAAAAAATTATATGTAATATTAAAGGTAGTATAGAGAAATTGTGTTCAAATAATTTGATTGTGTGTGTATACAAAAAATATTCTGTTTATAAGAAATAATGTAATGATAAACGGTTACTGTGGTAATTTGGTATTGGCAAATACTTCTGAATGTTTTCTAAGTAAATAACAATCATGATATTATTTCAAATTTTTAAAAAATAGTTATACTATAAATAAATAATCATTATTTATATAATACTTTTCTTTATTTTTTAATTTTTTATCATACTATTTTATAGTAAAATCTTTTATCCACTCATACCGTTGATCTGAATTGTTTTCCGTATTACAAAGTATTACTTGTATCTAGGTTCTTATTCATTCATCAATTTTTTCTAATGAGTAGTTTGTAATTTCCAACTATATAAAACAACTATATGAATAAAATCTAGTGTTTTTACTTGAAGTTTAATTACTTTTATTTCTTTTTATTTGTATTTATGTATATATTTATGTGTTTATTATGTATTTTATACATATGTATATACATACTAAAACAATAAATACACAATACTTTCACAAAACAACTCATAACTCACTTCCCAAAATACAAAAAAAGAAATTTTAGGTAAGAAAAAAAAAAAATTAAACAGAAAAACTAAAAAAATAATAATAGTGTAGCAAAAA
>JAKTQT010000357.1:366-11390 GCA_030579355.1 Botryozyma nematodophila | reverse complement strand
AATAAAAAGTATAAGCATTATACAATATTATACAGTATATTTATATACGCCGAAATTAAATAAATAAATTATATTGATTTATAAATATTTTTTTATTAAATATTTATTATAATACAAAAAAACAGCAAAAATGAGCAGAAGTGATACATAAGTATATCTCATATCATTTGAATATTTGTAATATAACTTTTATATAAATATATATATATATATATATATATTTAATTAGATTTATGAAAAATTCAGAATAAGTAAAACAATAAAAGTATATTCGCATTCATATTGTAAATATGACAAAAACTGAAAAAATAAAATCAAGATATATATATAGAAGTAATAAAAATATTACATCTGGTTTGCAAAACTATGACGACAAAATAAATAAAATTATTTTTTATATTATATTATATTATACTATATTATATTATATAACTAAATAAATATTATATTAAATTATTATATTATTATACTTCTATATTGTCATCATGTTATCATCAATATTCAACTATAATATATTATTATTTCAATATTACCATATTAAATTATTATTATTTTAGTGTTATTATTGTACTAATAATAGACTATCATTTTATAATTACATTATCGTTTAAGGATTACATTATAATTCTATCATTCTCCTATCTTGCCAGTATTAATAAATGCAAAGAAACGTCAAATAGCTCATCTCTTATCAGCAAGTCAGTCTTCGTTATCAAGCAACTATTTTATTCCAGTATAGTGGGAAAAAGAAAATAATAAAATAATAAGGACCTAGGGTACAGGTAAGATAGGAAGATAAACAAGACGTTAAAGAAAGTAAAGCGGAAAAATTTAATATATATATAGAATAGAAAGGCGACAATAAAAGAAAAATAATAAAAAATTAAAAAAAGAAAAAAAAAAACTTACTTATAAATAATAAACTATAAACTATTTTATAGAAAAAGACAGTGAAAAAGAAAAGTTATTATTTTGAAACCCTGATTAGTATTTTTTCTTATTTCTCTACTTGTCTTTTTTTTTTATTTTTTATTTTTTTATTTTCTAGTTTAATAACTAATTATTTATTATTTGATACATATTATATTGTTTAATATATATAGTATTCATTATTTATTTTATAGACTATTTAATGCATATTTGATTGTTTACTTTTATAAATTTTTATTTATTTATTTTTATTTATTTTTATTTATTTTTATTTGTATTAATTAGATACTTGGGTTTACAAGTAGTTTATTGTTATTGCATATTTAAAATGGTTCAGAAGTCTCAAACAAGTCCTTTTGAAAATGTTTTCGTATTACCGCAAACACCGCAACTATGTGCCTTATATACGTAAGTTTTCAACAAAAACTTTATTTAACAAAATATTTTCTAATTCTGTCTTATTTTTATTGTTTAGGATGATTCGTGATGTCAATACTAAAAGATCAGACTTTGTTTTTTATTCAAATAGAATTATACGTCTTTTAGTGGAGGAAGGTTGTATTTATAAGTGTATTACTAATTTAAATATTTTTTAATAATTCTAACCCATATTTTGTCATTAGGTCTTAATCATTTACCAACAGAAGCTTGCGTTGTTAACACACCTACCGGAGGAGAATATGCTGGAGAAAGGTTTAAAGGCTCAATCTGTGGAGTTAGTATTATGAGAGCTGGCGAATCAATGGAAAATGGTTTACGGGATTGCTGTAGATCAGTAAGAATAGGAAAAATTTTAATACAAAGAAATGAAGCAACTTCACAGCCACAGTTATATTATGATAAATTACCAGAAGATATTGCTGATAGATGTAAGTGCAAATAAACTTGGTATTATATATTCTTGTATGCCATTTATTTTATTCTAATTATTAGATGTTCTTTTACTTGATCCAATGTTGGCAACTGGAGGGTCTGCTGCAATGGCTGTAGATGTTTTAGTTTCTAGAGGTGTTCCAATCGAACGAATTCTTTTCTTAAATTTAATTTCTTGCCCTGAAGGACTAAAAAAATTTGCCGATAGATTCCCAAAGCTTAAACTTATAACAGGTTTTATTGATGAGCGATTGGATAGTCATAACTATATTTATCCAGGATTAGGAGATTTTGGAGATAGATATTATTGTACATAATTTAAGATGTATAGAGCATACATTAAATTGTATTTAAGCCATATGTAATTTATTTATTTATTTATACTATATTTTATTACTTTTCAGGATTTATGGCAATCATCAAACTGCTTGAAAATCCAAATTTATCTGTAAATATAAACAAAATATTTTAATAATGTCGAAGTTTGCATCCTAACTAAAAAGATTTTAATATTATCAATATATCTAATTAATTTCTGTTATATTGTATTGAAGGATTTCATCTCATCGACCAGTCGCTATGACGATGACCTTTTTGTATATATTAAATATACTATCTTCAGCGGTCTGCAACTGTCCATGATTTTTATGGATAGTCTACAAATGCTGTAATGAAATATCATGGTAAAGTAAAATATTTAGTCGCTTTAATCCAAATAGAATACAGATTTCTATTTTGTGGTTTAAATTTTATAATCAATTATAAAATTGAACGAATTAAATAGAAATTGAAAAAAGGATATTTATTATTTGTATGATTGATATTAGTTTACAATTTATAACCGTTCCATTGCCAAGCAGAGTCACTCGCAATTTATCTACTGGATTAAGAATGTATTTATATAGATAAATTTATTTTTTTACAAATAAATAAAGTCTATTTAAATTTTTATTTTTTTTTTTATTTTTCAAAAACAAGTAGAGATGGTTTTACAATTTATTATAATTTATGAATATAAATTAATTACTTAGGTTGTTTTCATATTTTTATACTTTTTACTTCCCATTCGTAATTTTACAAATTTTTTAATTTTTTTTCTCTGTAATTATCAAAGATTTTCTACTTTTCTAATAAAGTTTTCTTGTTATCTCATCCTTTTTTCTAATAGAAATAGAAATACATATATTTTGATGCTAAGCAAAACAAGTTGATAAACGATTTAGCCGAATTTGACAACTTCATGTTATAAAAATTTTACAACTCTTTTTTTTTAAAAAGAATAAAATGTGGTTATAATCTAAGACTATTTTTTCAAGTTTATTTTATATAATAATAAAAAAGTAAAATATAAATTTTTTGCATGTCTATTGCTATTAATTAAATTTTTCCAATTGTTTTCTATTTCTAAAGGTTATTTAATTAGCATAGTAGAATAAGCGACATATCCTTTTTTAGATTACAATCAGTAAAATTCAGATAAGTATTACTGTACATTAGAATAAACAGCATTAATTAAAAACTGTTGTGAAATGGTAACAGATAGAATAGTTTTTTAATATATATATGAGCTTTTTTCTACATTAAACTTTTATTGTATTGTTAAATTTTCATTTGTTTTTCAAGAATTTTCCAGTCAAATACAAAGAAGAAAAAATTCCTATGCTATATGGCGATAAAGTTAAACGCTATTAGTTTATACATGAACTACTTTTATCTAAGTTTCTTATATGACAATAAAAGGCAATATTATCCTTTCAGATATGAAATTTTATTCCTGACTTTTTCAAGGTTTCACAATGAAATAAATTAGTTTTAGATCCTGATTAACAAGACATAAAAGCACATTTAATAGAATTCCAGAATCCTTGTGAAGGTTTATTTTCGGATTCATCATTAGGAGATTCCTTTTCTGGAACATCACTTAAAATTTCCTCTTCCAAATTATCGGTTGAAGATTCATTTTTCCAGTTATCAAAATCAGGCACATCATCCAAAATGTCTACTGGGTCTTGTATAGGTTCTGGCATTTTAACGATGCAATATTTTTCCAAACACTTTTCACATTTTTTAGGCAATGAAGAAGTACTATTACTCAATTCTGCTTTATGTTTTAATAGATTATGATTAATCATGGCACAAGCCACACAAGTGGACCATTCATCATCCTGTTGTTCTCCTTTGTCCAAAGATACACTCATACGACCGTTATTAATCAAAGAATGAACTTCTTCGTCTGTGAACATGATTTGATCATTCCCAGGCATTGTTAAATTTTCAGCATAAAAACCATTTGGAATATAAATGATTAAAGGTGTATGAGCTGCGTCACAAGGGAAAAATCCAGGTACTGATGGTACTCTAGTATCTCCAGGTTTATACCAATTCCAAAATGATTTGACTGGTTCATCCATTTCTAAATTTTTTAAATATTCTATTTCCTTTTCCAATGCATAAAAGCTAGGTACTTTAGTAAATTCATCTTCTGTATTGTCAAACAAAAATATCACGTCAACTTCTCGCTCAGATTGGACAAATGACTCTAACGTAAGTGAATCTTGATATTCAATAAAGCCTGTGTGCATCTCAGTTGTTAAACGAGCGTAATAATTCGAAATAGCCATAGGATTGTGGTAATTTAAAAGATAATCAAAATTATCTTTTGATTGCATCTCAAATAAGGATGCATTTACGACAGGTGTTTTATCGTTATTCTGTGAAGGAAAATATAGATCGGTAACAAACGATGTACTTCGGGCAGAAGAAGCACTCATTAAAAATCCCAAATTATCAAATCTATCAAAACAATGCATTTTTGAACCAGACATCAATAATGATCCAAAATAATCAGTATTGACAGAGCTATTAAGTGATTTTTTCCATGAGGTAATAGTATGAGGTGTCATTTCTAAAGGAAGTTGTCCGCTATTTCCGTCATTAGGATCGAAATATGTGAATCGGGCTGTTAGCAATGGGTAAGGCATTTCTGCATTCTTAAAAGCATCCAAATTAGCAACATCTGAAAGTGTAAAACGACCCCATTTGCTATCCTTTTCTTCGCCTAGTAGTTGGAAAGATAGCGCCCGAGCTAAAATGTCTACAGCTGATGTAGGAAATCTGTTTTGCTTTTTATCATTAAGTGATTCACTAATTTCTAACCAATATTTTTGATTCTTTGAAATATTATCGCCATAGGGAGCAATTAATCCATTATTAAAATTGAACATATCAGGGGAAGCAAACAATTCAGATACAATAGGGAAACCATGTGCAATTAAAGCTCCAATAAGCCAATTAGATTCATGAGTCCCCGTAATATATGAGGAAGCTTGAAGAATGCCAGATAATGGGGATTTATCTTCTACCCTATCATCTAAACCTAACATTTGCCCAGCGCCTGTGAATAATGATCTATAACCACCTCCAGAAAAAGATAAACCAATCGTTAATTCTTTGTTTTTAACAAAATCTTCTAAGTCAATTGAGCCATTATCTTCACCAATAGTTTTTTTAAAAAAGTTCAGCAAAGCCTCATTAACTTTAGAACGGCGTATTTTAGAAAATTCCGATTCTCCTTGGGAAATTTCAGCTGCTCTACCAAAGTACGAAAAATTATTTGTCGGGCAATTTACCTCTCTTGGGCTATAACTTAATAATTTGATTTCTTCTCCAATAGACATATAATTTCCCAGTTCTTGAAGGGCAGGAAATGGAGTTGCTTGCAAACTTTCTGTTTCGTTAATCAAAGAAATTGATGTAGGCTCTATAGTTTTTGAATGTTCTGTTGAAATAGACAAAAAAGTTTTCTCAGATTTATCTTCTCCTTTTGAAAATGTTGGAGTGATTACCTTAGATTTATCTTCTTCCGCTGAAAACGTCGACGTTATTACATTATGATTATTCTTTTCCTGCGTAGGAATACAAATAGTTCCTAAAAGGAAAATCAAATTCAAAATAATAATTCTTTTCATATTAATTAAAAACAACAATATAGAACTATATAAGAATGATGGCTTCTTATCTTTAAAATAAATTAAATGTGAACAATAAAATTTAAGTGTACCACTGGTCCTATTTATAACAATTTTTTTCCAGATTTTTTATTTTGAAAAACGTAAATCCTTTAAAAACAAACGTTGCTTAAAACTTAAATTTTACAGTTATATTCAACAATATTTACAACTTTATTAAATTAATGTATGATATAAGCAATGAATTAACATTTTTAATCGATAAATCTTTGTTTTTTTTTTTCCCCCTTAGTTAAATTTAAATAAAAAATAGAACGGTCCTTTTGAATACGAATGGAACCGAATATATTGTAATCAAATTTTGATTAGTTTCCACTAAACCCTTAAAAAGTATTTTTAGAAGAATATATTATTTTTCCCGTTTATTGATATAACAAAATTTATTTAAAAAGCTAATCATATGTTACAAAGGTGTACGTCGAATATACTTCATTTGTAAAATACAGTTGAACTATGCTGTGGTAATAAACTAAAACAATAAATATAGATAGGGTTGCAATCATGCCCAGAATTGAGGGGGTAAGTAAACGAATTTTTTCATAATTAGAATTTTTAGTTATTAAAAAGTAACCTTGAAATGATTGATTAAAATGTTCATTTCAACTGATAAAGTTTCATAACTGTAAACACAACTTATGTCTATTGATATGAATTTTAACTACACGTTAAAAAAAAAAGCCAAAATACATGCGGTTGAGACATAGGAATCAATTGTATTATGTTATTTAGATACCATCCCAGTATCTGAGATCATATGATACCTATCTTCAATGGTATGGATGTGAGTGAAGAGTTATTCGAAAAAAGTAATTACTTTTTTAAGAAATTGGATTAAAATATTTGAAAAAAATTAGTCTAAAAAATATGTACTGAAAGTAAATACAAAATCTAAAAAGAATTCCAATAAAGTAAAAGAAAAATTCAAAATGACTAATGTCCATTTAAGATATCAAACCGTATATTTAGTTGTGTATTTTTTTTTGTCAGTTTATTAGCTTAATTGTTATTAAAAATATATCAATATAATTAAATGAGGAATTGCAAAAATTTATATTTACATGTTTTAATTAACGTTCAATATCTTTTTCTTTTTTTGTAATCTTCATTTTTTTCACAAATATTATCAATAAATATTATGTGAGTATTGTAGTAGGTACAAAATCGACGCAAAGACACCAAGAAGGAAAAAAATAAAGCATGATAATTAATTAGACACTTTTTCGTTCATATAAAGGAAGTAAAGTTAAATGAAAATACTTTATTTATCCAATAGTTGTAGAATGTTATAATTACGAAAGGCTAATGTCAAGTTGATGTGTTTACATTGTTTTACTAAAGCTAGAAAAGTTTTCGCAATCATACATATAATTAATTTAATTTTTATAATCTGCATAATTAAATACGAGTCTTTCTTACATGATAAATACTAACATAAATTTAAGTTTTAATGAAATCAGTCGTGGTGCAAAAATTACCCTAAAAGTTTCTTTTAGTCTGCGAAATGTAATCCTTTTGAACATTGATTTTACGTTTACATAGCTATGGCAATTATTCATCTCATTATAAATTATCTTGCCTTATGAAAACGCTATTTTGAATCTGTACCTACTGCAATACTTCTTAAAAATTGCTACGCTTTATTTCAATTAGAGTTCTAGTTTATTCATTTTTATTATCAACTACCTTCTATAAAATTCAGAGTTTGTAAGAAGCAGTAGTGCGAAGGATAAAATACCGTTAACAAAAAAGCCGGGTAAATTATTCAATATAAATTTATGTGACTTATAAAACTTCAAGTAAAAAAACAGAAATTTCACTATTGCCAGTCCTTTAATTCCAGTCTTTACATAATTATTTTGCAAACTTACGTAATAAATCAAACATCATAATAAAAGAACTTTACATTAAAATGACTTACTTGTTCCAAGGAGTACATTAATTTTAAAATCAAATTATTATTAAGATCGGGATTTTCTTATTTTGTTTTAGCTAATTATTGCCTAATGTTCGTCATTATTTTTACGCTGAAAACTGTAATCTTTTTCCTTCATTTGCCTTTTTATTGTGCTACTTTGTTTACTATAAAATATGAATTTCTTCGGTAACTGTTTAGTGTTTCAAGTTTAATTATTCGATGAGAGCAATTATCAAATAAGTACAATAAAGACTCAAATACATCAAATTCGTATTAAGAATAGAACCAAGTATATATAATTAAAATAAAGCAGTTAAAAATCTTTTCATAATTGGATTATTTATCATACGGAAAACTAAACTTACTTATTCGTAATGTTATGAAGAATAGTTTAGTTTATCTCAGGGCTAATTTTAACGTATTTTCATTAAAATATTTATTTAGATCATCAAAATGAAACCAAACCCCATCTAAATAGAATCTTAAGTACACATCTCCGTACTTCCCAATTCATTTACAAGGCTTGAAGGAACATTATTATCTACTAGCAAATGGAGTAACAGTAAATAAGAAACAAAATATTCATACTAGTTTTAAAATATTTGCATTTTACTATTATATCAAAAGCCATTTAAAGTGAAATTGAAATAACAACGGTTACAAAGAAAAAAAGAAAAAAAAAACTATGATCTTTTGTACGCATTTATGACCCACATTATAAAGTAAATCTTTTATTTCTTTCAGACAAACGTTTATTTAGTGTTACTTACGATTATTCCAAAAATTGTATTAACTTGGTAAAAAAATCAAATGTTTGTATTTAGATAAATATTGGTATGAAAATTATATAACTGCTGACCTATATTTCAAAATTTAATCGATTTGATTAATAAAAAACTAAATAACGATCTTAAAATTTAATGTTTAAAATATGCTTTACATTTTCAGCGAGTGATTTTAGAATAGGAGAAAAATAACTACAATTTATTAGAGTAGATTTATATATCTTTAAATATTGTTTTATCAAATGAAATTATAAATTTTTGTCTTTCAATTAAATTTTAAAGAAAAAAAAGCTTTCGTTTTAAAAGACAATCAAAATGTTTGCATAAATGTGTATATTTGTATATATAAACAATTAGCATCAAGTCCTTATGTAGTTATTTTTATATATTCCATAGTTTTTATTGATAAAGTTTCATAATGAAGAAACTTTTTATTTTACTGTTTTCCAATTGAGAAATCTGACTAGCAAATGTATAAATAATAAGCTATTGTTCTTTTAAATATTCTATCGAACTTAAAAAACTAAATTTTAATTCCTCTTCTAAATAGAAGATCAAGCTTTAAAAAATAAATCCATAAATAGAGTTTTTTTTTTTTGGAAAGACTCATAATTTCCCATCAGCTTGAATTGTCAATTACTCTGCTACAGTCTTATTTTTTTAAAATGGGCGTGAATCACTTTTCACATTATTTAAATTAATTTAACTCTTAGTAATATAAAAAACATCAAAAAAAATTCTAAGCCTTGTATTTATATAATTATATGTAGTAAGAAAAAAATGTTGCTAGCAAACTTCATAGTTAATTAAGTACATACTTGAAGAAATGAAAAGCTGGATAAAAATATAATTATCTTCCAAAATATTTACTGTCTAAAGTAGTAATTATATTATAGTGTTTCATATCTCAAAGCGTATTTAGAATTATCACGGTCATTTAAGTCATTTTAAATTTTTTTATCCGCCACACAAGTATATTTATTAGTCAAAATATCCGCTAAATCAACTTAAATTGATTCAATATTATGAGTCGCAGACGATGATAAAGATAGATTTTTTTATAAATTGAAAAACTCCTGTGCATTCTCAGTCTGAATGATTAATAGTCACGTCTTCTTTTTCCCGATTCATATTATTTTCTGAATGATCTTGTGTAAGCTTTGGATTAAGATTCCAATCAATAACTCCACTGGGTCCATATTTTTCTTCTAACCATTTATTAGCTGCTTTAAAATGGCCACAATTGAAGTAACCCCTAGACGCAGATAAAGGAGAGGGATGAACAGATTTCAAAACAAAACAATCCTTGTATTTATTATTTCCTTCGGGTCCAGGAAGACCTTTTGTGGAACCAGGCAGAAGTGTTTCAACTCTTTTTGCAGCAGGCGTGCCCCATGCAATAAAAACAACTGGTTTATGAGCATTAATAACTGCTCTAAGTACAGCTTCGGTAAATTTTTCCCAGCCATGATTTGCGTGAGAATTAGCATTATGTGCACGAACAGTGAGACAAGTATTCAGTAATAAAACTCCTCTGTGTGCCCATTTAAGTAGATAACCGGCAGCAGGCTTAGTGGGATCTACTTTTGGAATATCAGGATAATCATTGTGTAAAGCGATATAAATATTTCGTAAACTTGGTGGTATAGGAGTTTTAGGAAGCACAGAAAAAGCTAAGCCATGAGCTTGTCCTGTTCCGTGATAAGGGTCTTGTCCAAGTATAACAATCTTAACCTTGTCAAAAGGAGTTAAACGTGACCATGAATATATGTTTGCTTCAGTAGGAAACACAGGACCTGCTGCGTACTCCTTTATTAGAAACTTTTTAAGTGCTAGAAAATATGGTTTTGTTAGCTCAGGATATAAAACTTCAAGCCATGAATCATCAAGTGTATTGATTTCAAGCTTTAATAATTCGTGTTGTTCCTTCGTTAATGAATTAATCCAATCATCTTTGTTGAATTTCTTTTCAACTGAACGCTCTTTATATGAATTATTATCATTTACAATATCATCTCTAGTTTTCAAATTCGAACTTAAATTAGGCTTTAAATTTTCATTATATTTGGAAATGTTAGAAATGTGAATTTTAGAATTTCGGTCAACATTTTCAGATAAATTTCGAATAGAATTTTTTTCTAATGATGATAAACCATTATCTTTTTTGGGTATTTTATTACTAAAAAAAGAAGTTAATGGTTTAGTAACTGCTTTTCTTTTAACGCTTGGGCCAGGAAAATTAACCATTTACTATGGTTCCTTGATATATAACAAAAAAGACTACAAATTATTCGGTGTAATTTTCTTTTTTAATAAATATTTATTTGCAAATTAAATTGCTTTTAGTTCACCTGTTTAATAATTAAAAACTTATTAATATACTAATAATTTAAATAATTTTAATGTTTAGGAAAAAAAAAGTCAAGTCTTTGGCAAGACGCGTTGCAAATTGCAACCAGACTACACGTTAAATTATACTTTTTAATCACTTTC
>JAKTQT010000356.1:5740-20577 GCA_030579355.1 Botryozyma nematodophila | reverse complement strand
GAAATAGATGCTACTCAGCCAGATGATCCTATTGCTACTAATAATAAAATTAAACCATCGACAATTACTGCCCCGTCATCTCCTGATGGTTCGCCAAAATTGGAACCAACTACGCATACGCATAAAGAAGCGGAAAATTTGCCTAAGGAGAATACGGCTACGCATAAAGAGGCAGGAAATGTGTCCAAAGAGGAAGCAACTAATTTGGAAGAAACGAAATTAGAAAGTGTCAATTCGGAGATTTCATCAATTTATCCAAAAGTCATTCGAATTATGTCTGGTCATTCTACTCACGATGAGAAGTAGTGCACATTTAATGTGTTATTAAAATGTATTTGTGTATGAATATGTTTTGTATGTTGTTTTATATCAAAGCAAGTAATAGTTTTGGTTATGTAGGTTGTATATTATGTTTTTTAATCAGAAATTATAGTTTAGTTATTTTAAAAAGATTTATCCACTTTACTGTGACTAGTAGACTGGAATCCAAAATGGTCTTGTACAGAAATTGTAAATATTTTGTAAATACAAAACCGGTTTGAGCTTCAGAAATAGTATTTACGACCTAAATACGTGACCGACTGAAATTTTTTGTATAGTATTGTTTCTGACAAAAATCGACGAATTCGCAAGAGGTTTTTAGTATTTCCACCATATTTTTAGCATTTGGGCCTTATTATTTTAGCATTTTTTTGGGTGCACATTTACATAGAATGGTAAGAATTTTAACTGGGTTGTATTTTACTCGCAATTTATGCTAATAAATAGGCTTCCCGACTAGAAATACACTCCCCAGAAGGGTTAAGAATTGGTATGCAATATAATTTACTGTTAGTTTTCATTTAAATTATAATTTATAAATCAGCTGTGGTGTTTATAATATAGAACAGTTTTTTCACTGTAATTGATAAATTGTAAATTTACATTACATGAGATTTTATATAATTATTTATTTAAAGTCGAATGTTGGAAATTGTAAGGCTTTGTTTAATGAATGTTAATAATTTGCATAAAAGTGTGATGTATACTTTATTTGTGACATTATTATGATTAACGTAATTCTATGGTTAATAGTATATATGGATCATAGTGGTTATTTAATATACTATAGGAAATTTTATGTCTTTTGAAATAATATCATATGAATCTTTACTGAGTTATGATTATGTTAAATTTTGGCGTAGATTGATATCATATTTATTAATTATGCTTTATTTACAAATAATGCTATGATTCATGCTGAGATTTATAGCTGTATCTAAAGTATATTCTTTACAACAGTTACACGATCTATTGATTCCATTATTTTGAATTTATTGTTTAAATTATAAGAATTCGATTACTTTCAAGCATAAATTACTATCAATTTTTATTCATAGGCTTACATATTTATCATTTATAGTGCGAATTGATATAATTTGTATTTTATTGAAAACATTTGCAATATAGCATATAATTTATAAATTATTTTTTACATTTGATGGACTAGCAGTTTAGATTCGTTTGATTTATTGGTTATATACATTTTTGTTTTAATCTTTATTATTATTTTTATTATTCATTTTCATTACCATTGTTTTTTCCATTGCGGTTTTTGTGTTGTATTTTTGTATCCTATTTTTTTCTACTATATTTCGTGCTATAAGTATAATTTATCTTACTCTAACATGCAGATGGAAGAAGATGGAATGAGATTCGACAGGTTAAATGTTCAATCCACACACACCCCTCATTTGATGGGTCTTCGTATGTTGAATTAGGAAACACCAAAGTGGCTTGTTCGATAGTTGGACCAAGAGAAAACGGAACTAGTTCTGGATCGGGATCAAATTCTTTATTTTCTAATGTGGTTTCAATAGCTCAAAATTTAGCTACAGCAAAAGCCAATGCGAATAACAACAATAACAATAATAGCAATGTTAGTAATAATAGTACCAATAATAATAACATTAATAGTAATAACAGCAACAACAATAACAGTAGCAATGTTGAAAAAGTTGGTTTAAAAATCTCAATTGATGTTGCACCTTTTTCTAGCATAGAAAGAAAGAAAACTGCTAGAAATGATAGAAAGTTAGTTGAAACACAAGTTGCCTTGGAAGAAGCATTTAATGAAGTGCTAGTACCAGGAATTAATACAAGGTCGAAAATTTCAGTTAAATTACATATTTTACAACAAGATGGATCAGCTTTTTTCCCAACTTGTGCAATGGCAGTTTCACTTGCGTTAGTTGATGCAAGTATTCCAATATATGATTATGTATGTGCACTATCTGTTGGGTTATTTGACACTACGCCTTTGTTGGATTTATCTCAGATTGAAGAAAGTTCAATACCGTCTATTATTTTAGCTACTAGTGGTAGTACTAATGATAATATTTTGGCTTTATTGACAGAATCAAAAGTGCCTTTCATGTATGTAAATGAAATGATTTCTATAGGAATAACAGGATGTAAGTTTATGAGAACAGTAATCGATGATATTATACGGGAGTATGGAAAGAAAAGGATGGGTCTAATGCAGCTTCAATTAACGTGAAAGCAAACAATGATGAATGTTACGATAAATGATAAGTATTAATTTTTATTTGAAATTTTTATAGCATAATTAAATGCCATAAATCCTATAGACCTTGAAAATAAAAGAAAAAACATAGTTAATTAGATAAGATCAATAAAAAAAATTGAAATACAATAGAATAAATAAAAACAGAAAAAATATAAAAATAAAACAACTTCAACATTAATTAATATATTAATTGAACTAATTAAACTAAATTATTAAGCATTACTCATTACTACACATTAACACCATTCACACTAACACCTGCAAAACCCATATACCATCATCTTTATATCACTATTATTATGCTTCAATACTTTTACACCATATCGTGCTTACTTTTTGAAAGATTTCTTCGTTTTTCCAATATAGTATAACTAGGGACTACATTTGAAAGATCGAAAGAAGGGAGTCTTAGAGGGAAATCGACCGCGAACATAAGCTGTTCGATAAAAATTAAAAACCCACACATTGAGGTTACAAACCCAAAGGCACCTGACGCAACTTGGCATTTATGACCTACCGAAGCAGCTAAAAGATTACCTCCGACATATTGACCCATTTTAAAATAATAAGCAGCAGTGAAGATATTATTGAACAAAAGAGTGAAAAATAAAAGAACTAGGATAGCATTTGTACGAATTGAGCATACTAATACAAGAAAAGTCATGCAGCTGAAAAAGGTAAAATACATTCCAACAGAGTTTAAAAATTCTGGTGTTTCTAAACCTTCTTTGAAAGTTACACCATCAGGTGAAAAAAAGCCAGCTGAATTAAAAAATGGAACGGTTGAAGTGCCTATTGAAATGAAAAGACCTCCATACATTCCAAATGTACAAAATGAAAAGGTGTTACCTAAAAAGAATTCTAAAATTGAACAAAGAACTTGAAGCATTCCTGCAATAAAAATAAGCGAAGTATTAAATGCTTGACCAGTGCCTGAAGCTCCTCGCCAACCCATCATACAAGCAGACATAAAACCTAAATTTACTGCAAATGCAAACATTCCTAATGGGGTTGGATTACCATATGTACGTCTAAGATCACCAGCAACTGGTATTTTAGGGTTGTTATACATCTGATCGAATAATTCAGATGGTATAGTATTTACAGATCCACGTGTACGAATACGTGTGGCTTTAGTACCATAAGTATCTTCTGGATATAATTGTGATGTTCCTTCATTATCATCATAATCTGGATTTGGTGTGTTTGTTTCGGATGACATTATGAAGATGAGAAAATGATAAAGTAATTATAATTAGTTTAGTTAATGTATATGTAAATAAATACAATAGTAATAAATACAATAGTAATAAATCAATAGTAAATACGAAAAAAATATTATTATATGAATCAAATACAAGAAGATGAAAACAAACAAACTACTGCTTTATATAGTAATTAAAAGATGGGGTATACGGGTACTACTTTTTGTTAATTAAATAATACGGATATTTTTACTATTGAGGCTAATATTACGGAATGAAAAAAATATTAATTAATTTTATATGGGATGACAGTACAGATCAAAATTGTTTATTTACTTTCTTTGTATTATACTATTATGCTTACATTTCCGTCGTGTAATATCATATAAAATAGAGAATAGCTGGTAAAAATAAGTGAAAATACATAGAAATATACTTTTGTTTGTGTTTTTACGTATTAGGCTTGGTATATTAGCAGGTTGGGGTAAATAACATGTAGAAATACGCTAAGATTTAATTTTATTTACAATATGGGGAAATTTGCGGTTTCCCCACAATGTGTTTTTTAATTCTTTTACTATACTATGGCTTTTATTATTATAGTCATGATTTTTATTATAATTATAATTATTATTATTCGCTATTATTATGCTTTATTTTTTTGTTTTTATTGTAGGGGTTTAATTGCGGGGTAAAATGCATGTAGGAATATTATTTATTACTTTTTAACACCTTTATTGATTTTTGTTTACATTTGCTGTTATTTATTTTAGCATCATATTTATGCCTCGGTATATGTATGGGATCCATATATAGTAATATTTATATTCCAAATGAGGAGAAAGAGGAGTATATAATAATAAACTATTAAATAGACCGAGGTAATCGGCCTACTTTATTTATATAATACTATGTACTCTATAAACTGATTTATACCCCACTTGGCACACAATCAGCCTTGGCTACTAGTAGTAATTGACCTGGCTTGACTACATCACCTTGATTGACGAAAACTCGATCGACAATAAAACCTTCGGCCTCGGTTGGTACTGATACAACAATCTCCATTTTCATGGCTTCCAATATAAAAGCTTCCTTTCCCTCTTTCAATTTATCACCATTTTTAACTTTTATTTTCCAAATACTACTATGCATTTCCGCTCTTAATGCAAAAATATTTTCAGAATCGAAATCATATTCAAAATCCCAATTAATGCTAGTTTTATTATTATTATTATCACTTTCTTTGTCATTATTTTTCTTTTTGTCTTCAATTTCATTTTCCCACTTTGTAAGTAATTCTTGTTCTATTTTCATTTCTTTTTCTGTCGCTTTAGCCTGTAAATGTTTAAAAACTTCTGTTTCCTTTGATACACTTGTAACAAATTTATTATACTCCTGCACATCAAATTCCTTACCTTCTCGTATATCAAATTCATATTTACCAGCTTTAAATCGTAACATTTGTTTGTTGAATTCTTCCTCAGTAACATGATATAAATGTACAATATCAAAATTATTAAATAGCCATGGCTTCTTTGATGAAAACCCATTTGATCGACCGAATGTATCCCAACCTGGAATTGTTCGTCCATAAAGAACATATCCACCAGGTGCTTCAACTGGATCTAATGCAACAAATGATCCACCTATTCCTACTCCACCTTCAGGTGAAAATCTTCTTGATGGATTATACTTAGGAACAACCAATCTTTTTCTAGGATCCATTGGAATTCCAATTGGCGTTCCGCATAAAAATCCAACTCCAATAACAATTATTGGTGTACTAGTCGCATATTCTAATACAGTTTGTTTATCTTTTAATCCATTAGATCTAGCAATAAAATCAATACTATCAGGAAGATATGATGCATATGGTCTTTGGGTTTCCATGTATCTTTCTGTTGTATATTTAATTACACTATCATCAAATGTAAGCGGTAAATGAATTTCTCTTGCTTTAATTTTACCTGTGGTTGCATTGGAATCTTCATAAATTCTAATGATTTCTTTTGCCAACCTTTTTGGATCAATTTTATTAATATCATAATGAATAAGAATTGAGCAAAGATTTGGCGTTTGTAAATCTACCCCATCAATTTTTTTATTTTCAATACTTTCTAGTAATAATTGAATATGGCAACGTATGTTAAGATCAACATTTTGTTCTCCAATCTCAACAAGAACATTTTCATATCCTGCTTGCCTAATGGTAATTTTGTATTTGTTTCCATTGCCTTCTCGGGTTTCAATGATCGCATCACTTTCTTTATTCTTATTAACGCTATCATCATCAAAAACCTCCCAATCAAGTTTTTCGTAGATTCCTTTACTAATTTTTTCCAAATAATCTTCCAACTTTTTGGAGAGTTCCTTTGCTTGCTCAATTGATATGCGTTTAAAGCGTACTTTATCATCAGGTCTAACTTGACCTAAACGCCAAAAATCAGGCCGAACAATTACACATGATGTTAAAAATCCACCTAAAGATGGTGAATCAATTGGAAACAAAACAGGTTCATCCCCAGTCCAATTCATAGCTCCAATAGGATATCCATAATCTAAAACATTACTTGGATGACTGCCTCCTTCCCCGCCATTTGTTCGAGACCATTCAAGTTTTGGATTAGGTGCTTCTAGTCTTATACCGCCTCTGTTACTGTTTTGACTAACTCTCCAAAATTTGTTATATAGTGTCTCACGACCATTGCTTGTAATAAAATCATCCGAATCATGTGGCCCACTCATAACATAAAGATCCCATTCATTTAAATACTTTGGCCTAATATCTTTAGGAATAATAACACTTTCTTCCTTCTCATTTTCCCTTGAACTATCAATCTCTTCAAGTTCAAGATAATCACCTGCTACAAGTTGTCTTCCTTGATAACCGCCAACGGAAATTGTTGGTGAAGTTGATTTGGATCCCAAATATTCAGCAACATTAGGAAAGCCACCTTTTACTCCAATATAGGCACGACATCCAGGACCTTTAATAGTACCTAATTTTAATCTTTGTCCTGCTTTTATATATATTCTCTCCCACATTGAACCTTCTGTTTTCTTTTTAGTATTTGGATCTACTATAGTAATTGGAATATTAGCACCGGTAACAGACACTATTGTGTCACAATAAAATAATAGTTCCGGTCCCATAAATGTAATTTCAAGTCCTTCTTTTGTACGAGGATTACCGACGAGTATGTTTGCAATTTGAAAAGCTACGCTATCCATTGGACCAGATTCTGGTATACCAAATCCAACATTTTTCCTAGCTGGTAAATCTTGAACAGTTGTATAAGCACCAGGTAAGATAATGTCAAGAGCAAACGGTTTGTAAGAAAATCCTGACAAATTTAATGGTGACAAAATATCGGTAGTAGTATTTCCAGTTAAAAAAGCCTTTGATTTTAATATCGCAATTAAAAATCTTAAATTAGTAGTTGTACCTTTTAAGATAGTATTATTTTGTAAAGCACCAACGAGCTCTTTAACAGCTTCTTCACGATTAGAACCATATGCCATTATTTTAGCTAGAAGAGGATCATAATATGGTGATATTGCCATTCCAGTTTCACACCACGTGTCTACTCTAATATATTTACCATTAGGCCATACAACTTGTTGTAATAGGCCCGGAGATGGGATATAGTTTTTTGAAGGGTTTTCCGCGTAAACTCTAACTTCAATAGCCGCTCCATGTGGTTTAATATTTCTATACGAAGATAAATCTAATCCTGCTTTGTCTTTATTATTACTATCATTACTATTCTCATATCCTAATTCAGCATCAGCTTGTTTGAGCATTAATTCTACTAAATCAATATCAAATCTTAACTCAGTTACACCATGCTCAACTTGTAATCTAGTGTTCATTTCTAAAAAATAAAAATTTCCAGTATTATCATCTACTAGATATTCAATTGTACCGGCACTTTTATAATTTACAGATTTGGCAAGATCAACTGAGGAATTTAAAATTTTTTGACGCAATTCAGGATGCAAATTTTCAATAAAAGGAGAAGGAGACTCTTCAATAACTTTTTGATGTCGACGTTGAACAGAACATTCTCTTTCGCCAAAGGCAATTGCATCACCTAGTCCATTACCAAAAATTTGTACCTCGATATGCCTTGATTTATTAAAGTATTTTTCAAGAAATAGTCTGTCATCTTTGGCAATAGCTGAACCTCTACTTTTGACGAGATTAATTGAATTTAAAAGTTCATTTTCATTGTTTGCAATCATTAAACCCATACCACCTCCGCCAGCTGAAGCTTTAACCATTATTGGAAAACCCCCAATTTTTTTAACTTGAGCTAATCCATCTTCAAACGAATTAATCAAATTTGATCCTGGTACAATTGGAACATTCGCTTTAATTGCAATATCTCTTGCTTCATGTTTTAGGCCCATTAAAATTATAGTTTTAAAACTTGGCCCAATAAAAATACAATTTTTTAATTTAGAAATTTTTTCCGCAAATTCTGCATTTTCTGATAAAAATCCATACCCAGGAAGTACGCAGTTTATATTATATTTTTCACAAATACCCACAATCTCTTCACTGTTTAAGTAGCCTCTAGAATCTCCACCTTGTAGTTCAATAGAATTATCTGCTTCTAATACATGCGGTGAAGATGCATCGATTGGCGTATATATGGCATATGTTTCAATATTTAATTTTTTACAAGTCTTAAGTAACCGTACTGCAATTTCTCCTCTATTAGCAACAAGTGCTTTTTTGATATACTTTATTTCCATGTTGCAACTAGATAGATATTAATTATTTAAATTTTACTTAATTATACTAGTTATGAGAGTTTGATTAACTGTTAACTATTATTTAAATAGTATTAATGTATATTCAAATCTAAATTTAATAATATGAATAAATCAACTTTAAAAATTTTACACTATATGATAGTAAATTCTCTAAATCTGTCCTTTAAAAATACCAAAACTTTCCCACTGAAACACAAAATGAGAGTGAATTACACTAGAGTTTTTACTAAAAATAAAATTAAAAACGAAGGGAATATGTGCAATTTATACAGTCACTAATTACTAGTTATCTATATCTATATTTAGTATTTCTATATCTATATCTATAATTACCATCTTGTACAGATTCTTATCTATTTTTACAATTCTTATCTGAATCTACCGTCAAATTAGTAAAAAGCAGAAGGTAAAAAATAATAAAAAAATCATGTTTAATTAAAAATTTAAGCGAACTAGCGTATGTTCTAACAGAAAATCCATTTTTTTTTTTTTCTTTTGCATTCTACTTTTTACTAATTTTTTTATGCTTTACTACACGAATTTTTCTATATTACAATGCATAAAATTTTGTTTATTGAATTAAATCTTTTTCTTTTAATTTTTAAAGTGTCTTTCACTGTTACTTTCCCTGCTTTCTTGTCTTTCATTCTTAAATTAGATTTAATTAAATGCTAGTATATTGATCTTGACACTATCTAACAAATTTGAGCGTCGTGGATATTTCCTATATAGGAAGTTTTTATTATGTAATTTTACAAGTAGTTTCCTAATAAAGTATATTTAATGTTAATTTTATCGGTTGCTAAGAGGGTTTTAGTTTTGTAGAATTATAATTTTCGTATAAATGATTTTCAAAATGTTTAATTAGATGATACTTGAAACGCTAGAATTGTTCGATTTAATTTGTCAGTTTATTGAATAAAGATTTTTTAAATAATGATTAATAGTAATTTTATTGCGTAGAATTTTTTTATTAGTTTATGCTTTCTGTATTTATTTTAGGCATTTTTCGTACAAATAAAGCAAATGCGTGGAGTATTTATTACTCATTAAATTCATAATATGTATTATATAGAACCTAATTTGCCCAACGGTTTTTATCGTAAAAAATTATATATTGAAATTTGCAAAAGCTTTATCCATTTTTCAAGATGTCTACATAATACATCTTTTTTTTTTTTCTTTTGATAATGCAATAAACTTTAGACTGATGTGAAAACTAAAAATTAATGATGAACAATTAAATTAAATTAAATTAAATTAAAATATAATTAAAAACTAATGCACGCCTTGAATCCTTTACCTTAACTTTGCAATTTTGTATCAATGAATATGAATGTAAACTAGTTTGTAAATAAAGTAAAAATAAAAAAAAATAATATAATATAATATAGTAAAGTTAAACTAATTAATCAATTTAGACATAAAATCATATTCAGCCTTTTCAGTCTTTGCTGTGACCTTGAAGTTATCTGGCTTTCGTATAATTAAAGGAGTGAATTTCTTTATTAATTTATCTTTGTCAGCACCTTTTTGAACCATCAGCATCAAAAATGAAACAATATACAACAATGCGTTCGTATACGGTGCCTTTAATCCCTGATAAATATCTTCAGCACCTTTGCTTCCTTTTAATACCGCATTATACACATCGATTGGAATAATCCCATCAGGAAGATATTTTAAAAATGCATAAAGTTGATCTGCAACAGAATATACCCCAATATTTCCGATAAATGAATCCAAAGTCTTGGAATCAAAATCTAAATTTTGATCTATCCATTGTCTTACAATTTCTTCTAATACAATATTCCCATTTCCTTCAAACATATCAGGTACAATCCGTGGGGCTAAGTACTCCACAAATTTAAACAATTCTCTAGGAACTGAGATAGTTTTTTTATCTGTACCGTTTAATGTACCTGGCGGTGCATATACAAGAGTTGTGATTCGTTGTTTTAAAGAACCTAAAGAAGATCCATAAACCGATGGTAAACAATCATATCGGAATGTGCAAAAAAAATCTTGTGAGTTTTTTATGTGAACAATAATAATATTAGATGCTGAAACTGTGCAGACTGGTATATATTGTTCGACTGTAATAGTTTTTGTAGAATACGCACCAATATGAGACTCCATGGGTGACACTTTAGGTTCTGGTAAACCTTTAGTCTGTGGGTGTAAACTAATATGATACGAGATAGGGAAATCAGAATTATTTGTAACAAAAAATTTACAAGATTTCGTTGTTGCAACTAAACAATCATCGAAGTAATAATCTACAGGTGAAATCTCGATTGATGGTCTTGAAGTGTTTTCAATAATATCCATTTCTCGCAGAATTTCACGATAAATCTTTGATCGTTTTTCTGAATTTATAAGATCCGTAGAAAATAAAAAGCTTGCTGTAACAGGTTTATGGTCAGAAAATACAAACGCTGGATGATGGGTATAATCCAATGGCTTTAAATTTTGTAATGGAGTGTAAAGAATTCTATCTGTATAAGAGGGAATTCTATTTTTTTCACCTTTGTCATAGACAGAAGTACTACCTATCATATATTTATAAGTAGGTGGGAAATTAATAGCAGATTCCTCAAAACCAGAAAAGCATCTTGACGAAGAAATTTCTTTTGTGAGTTGATCACCAATAAGTAAGTTAGAATAATTTTTTTGATCAATCATGGAAAAGACAGATTCGTTATCAAAATTAATTCGGAAATTTAAATCTCCCATAATAATCGCCAAAGGACCAGATGAAGTGGTTTGCTTGGATTTTAATGGAGATAGCATAGTTACTTTATTTACAGACGTAGAAGCTAAATTGGTTGCAATTTCTGTACCACCTGTTGTTGATGGATTAGGCATGCTTAAATTAATAGATTCCGTAGTCATCAAAGAAGAAGTATTGTTGTCACTCGTATTAGTTGATAAACTTAATCTCGAAAACTTGTCAGACGACAAGGAAGACATATCTGAAATAGTATCAGATGCAATGGATGAGTTTGTAACACTCTTTCGTCTTGAGTCTGATGTTGCTATTGATTTCCTATCAATAGCCTCATTGCTATTATTTTTCGAAGCTATTAAGTTAAGTTTGTTGTCTAATTTATCCAAAGCTGATGATGTATTTGAGCTTACAGAGCTATTCGATAAATTATTATTGGCGGAATCAGTAGCCATGGTTGAAGCAGAATTCGATGTGCTTTTAGCACCTGACGAGACCGGAGCAAGAGTTGGGGAGAATTGGTTCGGATCATTTTTTGCTACTGGAGTTGAAGAATCTGATGAAGAATCTTCAATTGAATTAAATAACTTCCAAGTTCGAGTAACCGGTAAATTTGTTAATCGATTTTCCAACTCTTTTAAATCCCACCGTCTTCTAGCAACAGCATGATGATCTTCACCAGCTGAAAGATGGATGTCTGCAAAAAAACAAGAATATCCTGGAATACCCGCATTTTTATCTCTACCTAATATCATAGACAAGGAAACACCACCTTTATTACCCATTAAACCCAATAACCCTGTGCCCACTGAAGCGGTACGAACTGAAGAAATATTGTGTTCAGCTAATTCGCTATCAGCAAATACAAGCAGAAGCATGCCAAATAAATGTTGAGAGTCCACAATTTCATATTTATCGCCTAATAATGATTTCATGATTGATATCCATGATTTCTGAGCCTCCGATTGAGCTGAAGAAACGGCTGTCGAAGCAGATAAAGGTATAACTTCTTCTAGACCTAAAATAAAAATTTCATGATCATGCAAAGTGTATTGAGATCTAAGACATTCTAAGGATAATTTCAAAGCAGAGAAATTTTCTTGTTTGAAATCCATAAAGCCCCCAACATTCCATGTAAAGCAGGAAATAAGAATTGACTTTTTCTCTAAAAATTCAGATTTTCTTTTTGCAAGAGAATCTCTTACGCTACTACTCATTGTTTGTTTTGATTCTGATTTTGAATTACTATCATTATGCTCCTTCTCTAGTGTACTATCATTTGAAGAATTCGCAGAAGTTGATGAAGATTGTATCTCAGCTTTTGATTTTAACTTATTAGTAGAAATATCAATTCCTTGTTCTTGTTGCTGTTGTAAAATTTTTTGTTTTTCTTCGACTTCTTGCAATTTTTTCTTCTGTCTTTGAATAACATGTAAATGATTGTGATCTATTGTAGAAGAAATCTCAGATTTCCAACAGGAAACGAATTGAGCTACTGAATCTACTCTATCGATTTGCACTATACCAACCGGGCGAGAAGCAATGAAAATTGATACAGCGGCTGTTGTATGTTTATCGGCATCTAAAATAGGTAAAAGGGTAAGATCATGAGCTGAATCAAGTAATGTAACTGTATCGGGTTTTTGTAAATTAGATGCATTTGTTACTAATTTTCCAGTATTCGTTTGTAATTTTTCAGCATTTACTTCTAATTTGCCAGCATTCTCAGAATCAATGCCTTTGGATTGAGTCGTATTGTTATTTATATCAATAATAGACCCTAAAGAAGAAGAGTCCAAATTTTTAGATTGTACTAATGGATGGACCGAGAAATAGGCGCAAATGTGAACATCGTCATGCATGTATAATTTAATTTCGTGTGTCGAAGTTCTTAACACCATATTTTTATAACCAACCATGTCATCTTTAAAGCTTTTATTTGTAAAAACATTTTGACTTTCGTGAGAATCCTCTGGATTTTTCATTTTTTTGGTGCACTACAAAAATATGTTAACAAAGGTACTAAAAACAGGGTGTAAACAACAGCAAAAAAAGAGTGAAAAACAATGAAAAAACTGGGAAAAACAGTTTAAAATGAGTAAAAAAGTAGTGAATATAAAACAGATCAAAAACTTACCAATAAAATCGTTTTTTTTTTAAAAAAAAAAAAACTTTATAATTGTAAATCTTTAAAAAATCGAAAATCTTGTTGTTTTTAAAGATGATTACCAACAATTTGAACAAATATAAAAGTTGAATTTGCGATGCTAAAGTGTCAATTTCCATAGATACATATTGTTATGGATTATATTAAACGTGTTAATTAACGAGTAAGAGTATTTAGAGTAAATATGTGTAAATACGATTTATGTTCATTTTCTATGCTTTACGATCTGACTAATCATTTATGTATTACGTTTGTAATACGGAAACCGACTATTGATTCGATTTTACCGTCTCAGTTCGAGCGATGATGAGGAAACCGAATCGAACTCAAACGTAAGTAGACACAGAGAATGCTAATAAAGAATATAAAATGCGTCAAGTTGTTAATAAATAAAAATTAATATTAAAAAAAATAGAGAACTCAATTATAAATAATATATATTAAAAAAACAGAATGAACGTAATTGAAGACGAAAAAGAAAGGAATTTTTTGAACTTTTCAGTTCTTTCAAAATATGACGAAGCTATTTCTAAGCTAATCTTTGTCTCTTCTCATTGTGTAGTCTACTCATTTAATACTGAGAATTCTTCTTGGACAAAGATGGCGATACAAGGTACACTATTCTTGTATGCTAGGTCTAGTAAAATAAATACAAATAATAGTTTAAACAGCAATGGTAATCCTAATGGCAGTATACATGAAGATGATACTTATATTTACCCACATGGTTTAACAGTATTAAATCGAATTTCTCCGCAAAACTTTTCATTGGGAATAGTCCCGGCAGATATTTCTTTATCGCGAGGTTTGGGGAAAATGGATGTTATGATTGAAAATGACTTTTTAATGATTAAAACTTTAGATGCAAATATATATTCATTGTGGATATACAATCCGGAAGACAGAACTATACTTTTAAATTTATTAAAAAATGCTATTGATCGGTAATCATTTGTAATTTTTTTATTTCTACTTTTGTATATTTATTTTTGTTAATCGCTTGTTAAAGTTAAATTGAATTTAACATATAATTTGTTTAATTGAATTAAATTGAATTGAATGTAAGTTATATTTATATTTTTTTTACTATTTACTTTAAATTCAGCTTAATTTTATTAGAATTACTTATACATTATGTTATATTATATTATACTATTTCATGATGTATTTACGTATATGTTTGCATATATTTATTGTTCTGTTATTTATCTTCTTTTGTTATTTCCCCTTCAAAGTTTAATATTTTCAGTTGTTAATTTGTTATAATGTTTTTATTTAATATCCAGCTAGGTTTTTTTTTTTTTTTTGTATGTCTTTCTTTGCTCCATTTTAGTCTTCTTTTAATTTCTTTTATTAGCTTTTTTTTATTTTTTTTTTTTATAT
>JAKTQT010000354.1:2143-20686 GCA_030579355.1 Botryozyma nematodophila | reverse complement strand
CAATATGCATATGAGATAAGTTAATTAATAAATACGTATGCTGATAATTAACAATTCATATACAGGAATTGAATAAACACCATGTAGAAAAGTTTCCGTAGCAGAGTACACCACAAAGAATAACTTGTAACCATGAAGACAACCAATATTAAGAGTAATAACAAAAATAATAATAAATCAGCTAATATTTACTAATAGTGAGCAAGAACATAAACACGACCTATTTCTAATACTGCATGTCCAAAAGGTCTATTAAGACCAACTAGGACCAACTAAGACCGACTTAAAATAATAACCCGCGACCCTAGTTTTAAACCCGCAGACCAAAAGGTTCTATTGTCAAAAATTATAAAATCATTTTATTATAAGACAAGACCATAGTATATAGCAACATTAAACCCGTCTTACGTCCATTTGTTACAACCTACCATGTCCCTTTTGTAGGGCTTAATAGATCATACAGAGTCCATCGAACTGATAACTAAATAGAAAAATCTTTTCCTAGATTTTGATTTCATATCATTTATTACTCCTTTTAAATATATACAAAAATATATTATAAGTATGTATCATAAATATATATGTATTATTATTATTAGTATTATTTTTTTTTTATTATTATTTTTTATATACTGTACATATTTTTTTTCTTGTATTCAATGTCAAATAAAACCGACCTAGTGAAGCCCACAAAGGAAAAAACTGACATGCTGTTGCTATAACAACTACAAAAAAATAAAGTCTTTTTTACAGTTGTTAACAATTTACCTACTGTAGGAATAAAAAAGAATAAAAGCGAAAAATAAAGGAAGAAATTAAAAACAAAACAAAAATAGAATTTAATAGTAATAGTAAAACAATAGTAGGAAAATAATAATAATAGTAATAATAAAACGATACTTAGCCAAATCAATATTATAGCATAAATAAACAGTCAGGTGCTCTTTTGGTCGGTATTGATTTACAATGAAATTGGCAATTAAGGTATCTACAATTTGCAGTTTTATGTCAATGTATTATCATTGGCGTAAGAATTTATTATATGGTTATTTATTATTATATTTTTATTGGTTTTATTTAGTTTTGTTAGTTTCTTTATTCTTATTAATTTTTTTTTTATTTTATTTATTTTTGTTTTAATTTTTTTTTTTTTTTTTTTCTTTTTTTATTTTTTTTTTTTTTTTTTTTTTGACTTTTTTTTTTACTTATTTTTTACGTTCATTCTTCACCTAATCTCATTTACTAACATTTAGAAACAATTGTCTACTCGCTCAGACAGAGTCAAAGGTGTTGATTTTCATCCTACTGAACCATGGGTATGTACAGAAATTACCTCGATTTTGCTGTAATTCTTATTAACACTAATTATATAATCACACATGCTAACTTTTTAGGTGCTTTTCACTTTGTATAGCGGTATGTGGTTAAATATATGGTTGCGCCATATTGGTGTTTACTTTTGCACATTTGTTTGAAAGCATTTATTCATATATATATATATATGTGTGTGTATACATATTTATATATTCATTCACATATTTATATATTCATATTTATATATTCATATACATATATTTATATATATGACTGCATTTTATTGTTTTTTCCCCGCTTTTCTAGAATTTCTCTAATCTTTTTATATAGGAAATGTAACAATTTGGTCTTATGAAAGTCAGGTATGTGCAATTTTAATTTTTCTAATTTCTTGATTTAGTTGATTTTATATTTTCCGCGCATATTAACATTCAGTCAATTGTAAAAACATTTGAGGTAGCCTCTGTACCAGTTAGGGCAGGAAGATTTATTGCCAGAAAAAACTGGATTGTAGTTGGCTCTGATGATTTCCAAATTAGAGTATATAACTATAATACTTCAGAAAAAGTTGCACAATTTGAAGCCCATCCTGATTACATTCGTTCCATAGCTGTTCACCCCTCTCAAAGCTTCATTTTAAGTGCTAGTGATGATATGACAATTAAAATGTGGAACTGGGATAAAGATTGGAGATGTACTCAAGTCTTTGAAGGTCATAGTCATTTTGTTATGTCTATTGCTATAAATCCTAAAGACACAAATACATTTGCATCTGCTTGCTTAGATCGTACTGTTAAAATCTGGTCTTTTAATTCTCCTGTTGCAAATTATACTTTAGATGCTCATAGTACTAGAGGTGTAAATTTTGTTGACTATTATCCACTTGCTGATAAACCATATCTTATAACTGCATCAGACGATTGCACAGTTAAAATTTGGGATTATCAGACAAAGGCTTGTGTTGCTACTTTAGAAGGACATACTAGAAATGTTTCATTTGCCGTATTTCATCCAGAATTACCTGTTATAATATCAGGTGCCGAGGATTCAACTATTAAAATATGGCATTCAAGTACTTTCAGATTAGAACAAACTATTTCTTATAACCTTGATCGTGCATGGTGTGTTGCAACAAGAAAAGGAAGTAACTCAATTGCTATGGGTTTTGATGAAGGTTCTGTTGTAATCGCATTAGGTCGTGAAGATCCTGCTGTTTCAATGGATCCTAATGGTAAAGTTGTATGGAGCAGACATGCTGAGGTTTCTAGTGCTGTTATTAAAGGTACTGAAACTGTAGCAGATGGTGAACAACTTAATTTAAGTCAAAAAGAGTTAGGCTCAGTAGAAGTTTATCCTACTCAATTAGTCCATTCTCCTAATGGTAGATTTATTGCCGTATGTGGGGATGGTGAATATATTATTTATACTGCTCTTGCATGGAGAAATAAATCATTTGGAAGTGGTCTTGAATTTGCCTGGGCACAAGATTCTAACGAATATGCCGTACTTGAATCATCAACTAGTGTTAGACTTTTTAAGAATTTTAAAGAAGTTTCTGCTGGTCATTTGCATCTTTCCTTTGCATGCGATGGTATATTTGGAGGCACTCTTCTTGGAATTAAAGGTGAAGAAGGAATTACATTTTTTGACTGGGAGTCTGGTTTAGTTGTTCGAAGGATTGATGTTTATCCTAGATTAGTAGTATGGTCAGATGATGGTGCTCTTGTAACTTTAATTACTGAGGATGGATTTTATGTTTTAAGATACTCTCGGGATGAATTTATTAATGCATCACAATCAGGTACAATTGATGAGGAAGAAGGAGTGGCTGAGGCTTTTGAAGTTGTAGCAGATCTTGCTGATGTCATCCGTACTGGAATATGGGTTGGTGATTGTTTTATTTACACGACAGTAACCAATCGATTGAATTATCTAGTTGGAAATAAAACATATACTATTAGTCATTTTGATAGTCCATTATATTTACTTGGATATCTTCCAAAAGTTGGCCGGATATATTTAGTTGATAAGGATTTGAAGATTGTTTCATATGGCGTCTCTTTAAGCGTAATTGAGTATCAAACACTTGTACTTCGTGGTGATATGGAACAAGCAGCTGAGTTATTGAGTACAGTTCCGGATTCTGATAGAACAAAAATAGCACGTTTCTTAGAAGATCAAGGATATACGGATATTGCATTAGAAGTTTCACAAGATGCTGAACATAAATTCGAATTAGCACTTGGATTAAATCGTCTTGATATAGCTACAGAAATTGCGGAAGAAACACAAGAAACTCATAAATGGAGATCTATAGGTGATAAGGCACTTGGATCATTTGATGTTGAATTGGCACAAAAGTCATTTGAAAAATCTAATGATTTGGGATCATTATTATTAGTTTACACAAGTACGAATGATATAGAAAACTTGAAATTACTTGCTGAAAAGGCACTTAAATTGGGATTAAATAATATTGCATTTTCAGCTTATTGGGCTTCTGGCAATGTTAAAAAATGTGTTGATTTACTTGAAAATACTAATAGAAAGCCTGAAGCAATATTCCTTGCTAAAACATATGGTGTTGAAGTTCCAGAAGTTTTATAATTGGTTTAGATATTTGTAAAATTTGTCATGTTTTATTGTTATATATTTAAAATTGAAATAATTGAATATTAATGGTAGATAAGTGTAGTAAAAAAAAAGAAATAAAAAATAAAATGATTAAATATAAAATAAATAGGTAAAATATAAAAAAAAATATAATATAAACCGAGTAAACGCAATAATATAAACTGGTGATATATAAAAGAAAAATCTATATTAGTAATAGGACATTAAGTTTATAAAGAACATAAAAATTTAACAACTCTCTCAGTGAAATCAACAACAGCATTTTGACCAGAAGAAGGACCAATATCATGGGTAGCACCTTGAATAACACCACTTAAAGGAGATAATAAATTTGGATCAGAATATTTTGACATTGTTGTTTTCCATTTTTCTATCAATTCTAAAGGATTTACAAATGAAGGTACAAATTCATCATTTTGTGAAAAAATAACTAAAAGTGGAACTTTAACTCTACCAAAAGTATTTTTATAATGTTTATCAATACCTAAATCATATGAGAAATAATCATCATCACCATGAGGAGCAACTAAAGATTTCCAACGTAAACAATTAATAGGATAAGCACCTATCCAAGGTTTTGCAAATTCTATTGGCATGAAATCATCACCTTTACCAGAAGAAATTTTAGTATTTGCATAATCTAAAGATTGTTTAACTTCATCAGTTGAATAATGAATTGAAAGTGCATCTCTATCAGAAACAGGAGCCTGCATAATTGCAGCATCAACCATTGGTCTTTCTGATACTAATGAATTTGGATAAATATTTGGGAAATTTTTTGCAATTAAATTATTTGTAAAATCAAAATTTGTTGATAAATATGCAATTGTATCTTGACAACCAGTTGAATGACCCATTAAAACAATTTTGGAACGACCAGATGATCTAAAATATTCTATTGTTTCAGAAATTTCATAAACATCTTTCGCAATTGAGCTTTGACCAAATCCATTATAAGACGATGAAATTAATAAATTAACTAAACCCCAACCTATTGTATTTAATGCATTTGCTAATGTTGATGTATATGGTACTGTTAATAAACCATCTCCTAAACCTCCTACAAATAAGACAATATTTGGATATGGAGTTCCTTTATTAGTTGGAAATTCATAAGCAATTAATTTTTTTGAAAATTGATGTAAAATACCATTATTTATTGCAGGTGGTGAAGGCATGGCAGCTAATAAACTTGGGTTCATTTTGTAGTTTTTGTTTTAAAGGTGATGAAGATTTGGAAACTGTAGTGTGTGTATAGTGTGTGTATAGCGTGTGTATAGTGTGCGTATATTGTATGTATAGTTTGCGTATATTGTATGTATATTGTATGTATATTGTATGTATATTGTATGTATATTGTATGTATATTGTATGTGTAGTTTATGTGAAGTAAATGTGTAGTTATATTATGGTTGTTATGATACTGTATAATTGAATAAATAACCACAATGGCAGTTTATTTTTTCATACTTACTTTACTTGTATTTATAATTTATATTCATAATCTGTACTATATAATATTCTTTATATTAAATTATATATATTATTGTATATCAGTTTATATATTTTAGACAATAATATACAGTTACTTTTGTATTATATTTATTACTTGTTTATTTTTCATGTTATACTTTACACACTATAATAATAAAATATTGAATGTGTTCTATTTGTTATAATTGTTTTTATTGTACCATACTATAGTTATTATACTGTGTATTATAGTATATGATTATATTATATTATTTTACTATACTATACTATACTATACTATACTATACTATGCTATACTATACTATATTATATTATATTGCATTATAATATAGTATGTTATATATATTCTATTATATCGTATATGATGTATATTACCTTAATTATATTATATTTTGTTATATATTATACCATTATATTATATTATATTGTATTATAGTATACAGTTGAATATTATAGTATAGTGTATATGTTATTTACATTATATTATATATTATTATATTATATTATATATTATTATTTTATATTATATAGACTATAGTATGTATAGTATACTATATTACATCATTTATACTATATTACACTACACTATACTATTCAATGTTTATTACAATATAATTATCCATACTATATTACACACACAGTATACAATATAGTATATATAACTAGATAAATTATTTTTATTTTCCCTATCAAATTAAATATTTTCAATCTTAATTTTTTTGCTTAGTATTTATTAATATTTTCTAATTTAGTCTATGAGCTTATTATAGTTATATTGTGTTGATTATAAAAAATTCGTAATATACTATTTTATACTATATTCTATATAGTATATCTTATATAGTATTCTTAATATATTTTATGTTTTATATAGTATATATTTCGTTCGCATTATTATAGTAGCATTATTTATAAGTATTGACTATTAGTACTATATACTATTTAACTATCATCTTATAAGAAATCGATTTGCCAGCCGTAGATAAAGTATTTAAGTAATTGCTATATCATTGTATTATACTATATATATAATACTATTCTATACTATTCTATACTATTCTACACTCTAAATTTCATACCCAATTCATAAAAGTATACTTCTTTTAAATAAAATTGGTATATCAACACTTTCAATAAAACGGTCTCAATATAGGCTAATGACCCTAAGCGAACGATCTTAAATAGTCTTTAGCGAGCACGACGGTCACAACGATCAAAAATATCTAGAACAACATACAAACACGCAACATACGCAGCATTTTCTTTTCTTCTTTTTCTTTTTCGTTTTCTTTTTTTCTTTTCTTATTTTTCATTTCTTTATATATTCATTTACTTATTATACATAAATAAACTATGCAGTTTGTTAACATGCATTTGTTTTATCATTTTATAGTTGGATTACTGTATTTTACTAATTTTGTGAACCCTGCTGGAGTGGCGTATGTATGAAAACTTAAAAAGATAGGAAAAAAATTCTATAGATATGAATTTTCATTCTCTACATAAATTCTTAATTATAATAACATTTCAGAACTCATCTCACAATCGCTGCTCGGATTTGGAATTATTTACCAGATAAAATTACTCAAAATAAAGAAAATTTAAAATATTTATTAGCTGGCTCTATTTTCCCTGATGTTTTCTATAAATGTTTAGGTTTAGATGATATTGCTGAATATATGCATTGGCCACCATTTATTAATGCATCAGTAACATATATTCACGACAAGTATCCTGATAAAAATGATATTAAAAGAATACAATTGGAAGCATTTCTTTATGGTGTATTTTCCCATCAAATTGGTGATGTTAGTTGGCATTCATTAAATTTAGCTGACGGTTTCTTAGATGTGCTATCTGCAAGAGAATTTAATAATGATTATTCAAAAGCTCATACACAATTAGATGTTGGTGGCGATTTTATATTACTAGGTAGAATTTTATATGATGAAAATGATAATTTACGTAATCCTTTAATTTTTGATTGGCTTAAAATTAATTGGGAAGCTCCATATAATGATATTATAAATATTTTATCAAGTCAAAATTTTATTATATTCCCATATGCTCCTAAAATTTGTATGGATACTTTAAAAAGAGTAAGTAAAAGCGAATTAGAAATTACAAAACCCTATTTTAAAAAATATTCTTTATCTCTTCCTGACGTTTATCAAGGTTTAAATAGTTATTTTTTAGGTGGTGTTTTAGAAATTGTTCAATCTACTAAAAAATGTTTACCAAATTTAACTTCTTGGCTAGAAACCTTACCAACTAATGACCCTTGGGATATTTGTCCAGTTTTGAAAAAAAAGCGTCCTAAGTATTTTAATTTTTTAAATCCACAAGTAGTTTTTCAAAGTGCTAAAAAGAAAAATTATAAAGTTCCTTTTAAAGTTACCAAAAAATGGCTAAGTGTGAATAAAATCATCAATCAATTAAATACCAACTATTCGGATTCAAATTTATCACTTGGCAGAATTATTAATAATAGCATGAATTTTTCAACTATTATTTCTCCTGAAATACCAAACTCCCTCTTTGGATTTAACATACTGTCAGGTACATTTTCTTTTAATGACACTTTATCCTTGGCGATTTCTGCTCCATATGAAGATTCTAGTGGATCCGTATATATAGTCCCACTAAATTTGATTAAGAAAAATTTCAATTGTGACGAAAACGGCAATAATAATAACGATTTGAATACTAATAATAACACTACAAACTCTGTCTTGAAATTAACTATCGAATTTGATGAAAATTTCGCTTCTAGTGATAGGGACTTTTTTACTACACCTGCAAAATTTGGTACTGCTATGACGAAAATCAGTTTAGGATCGTATAAGGATTTATTAATCATTTCAACACCAGGAATTTCAATTGTCCAAATATTTGCTCCAGGAGGGGTATTGCTGTTCACTATTGAAGGAACTGGTTTTAATATTGAATATGGAAGACGATATAGTCGAAAGCAAATGGGAGATATTCTCTATGTGTGTGATGTTGATGGAGATGGATATGATGATTTGTTAATTTCAAGTCCATTATCTAGTTTTGACTTTGAACAATCTGGAGAGGTTATAATTCTTTCTGGTTACAAATTACTTTGTCAACTTAGAAGATATGACTGGCTTATTAACAGGGGTTTAATTAATCAACAAGGAAAATTGGATTTTTATAAATCAAATGATCATGTTTTTTTTAGTTACAATTTATTTTTAATGAAAATTTTATCTTATCCTCGAGAATTATATGACCCAGATGATTCATCAGTTCAATATTATAGATTTGGATCAAAAGTTTGGTTCTCAGACAAAAGCAAATTGTTATTTATTGGTGCTGGCGGGATTGATAAAGTATTTATATACAAATATATAAATGACGAAGTTAAATATATAGATCATGTAGTATCTAGCATGATAGATAATGATAACCATAATAATAATAAGAAGAAAAAAACAGATTCTTATATTGGATTTGGAAATGGAGTTTTAACAACTTTAACTATAATGAATAATAATGATAATAATGATGATTTTTACAAGAATACAAATAATAAGATTGAATATTTATTAATTGGAGCACCTGTTGAAAAAGAGCAACGAGGTGGAATATATTTATATGAAATTTTCCAATCTAACGAGAAGATTCAATTAATATACAGGAAATATTTGCAGCCGAAAGATTCAGCAGTTTTGACGAGATTTGGAGAATTTTTTCATGTTATTCCATTAGAAATGAAAAATCAAACAGAAGGAGAATTACTGATTGGCTCAAGTAGTGCTTTTGGCGGAGTCGGGGTTATATGGAAATTAAAAATCGAATTGAGTTTTAACAAAATTGATGCCAAAAGTGATATTGATAGTAATAATGTTAAAAATGAAAAAGATATTAAAATTATAACTACGATTAAACAGCACTTCACAGGTCTTAAAGATAAAAACTCTGAATCTGGGTTTGGAGATGTATTATGTTATCAAATTTATAATGGGGTTACTTTTATGGCTATCGGGATACCTTTTAGAGGAGTTTTGTATGGAAATTTTCAACGGGATTACGGTATTGGTGGCGTTTTGATTTATTTTTCGGATTAGTGTGTATGTTTTTTTTTTTTATTTTTATTTTTATTTTTTTTGTGTTTGATTGTGTGTTTGTTTGTTTATTTTTATATATATTTTCATATAAAACAATAGAGTTTAATAGCCGAATACTATTAAACTCTCGGTTATTAAAATGTGTATATATTTATCGGTTATTAATAATCTCCGTTCCCCCAGAAAACATTTTTTAACAGAAGCGGCGAATTTCGAATAAAATATAATATTACTATGTAATACTAAAACCGACCGATCGACCGACCGAGATTTTAAAATCTGCCCTAGCGAAATAAAAAAACCACAGATTGTACGGAATTAAGCGGTGAAAAAGTAGAAATATAGTAAAAAAAAAATTAATTAAAACAATAAAAATATCAATAAATAAATATCGAAAATTCTATTAAAATGGGTCAAGAAGCAGTACTTAAAATTCAAAACAAAAATGAAGATGACAAACAATCTAAACAGAATTCATCTTCTAGTATTATAGATTCTATAGAAAGTGGTGCAGCACCAGAGTCCACCGACACAAATATCCGTTACGCTGGTTATGCTTCTCGATTAAGGGTATGAATTTGTTGAAAGGTTTTATAGGTTTAGATACCAAAATATTGGAAAATGGATACTAATATTTGTTTTATTTATGTACATATATATATCCATTTAATATGAGATATTTATTTTTATTACTTTAATTAGACGGTAAGTTAATGCATTGTTTTATTATATCTCATTATATCTTATTATATTTTATTTTTCTTTCTTTCATTAAAACTAATAATTTAGATATTAAATGCAGCTCATAGATATATTGCTTACACATCAGATGTTGGAGAATCATTTCGTCCTATTGCACATCCAAAATTAGTCACAGCTGGATATATTGTATCATGGGCATATCTTATTGGAGATGTTTCATATGAAGGATATAAAGCATGGCTTGCTCAACAAGAGGCATTTTCTAAGGGTAAACCATGGCAAGATGTAGTTAAATCTTCACAACATATTGAACCAAAATCATTAAATCGTGAATCTTTGAAAAGTATCACAAAAGACGCTGTTCCCGAAGATTGGCGTGTGGTTGTTATTAAACGTGCTGCTTTCCAATCTATTGCTAGTATGGCTCTTCCAGCTTTTACTATTCATTCGGTAAGTTTTCATATATGTCTTTATCTGACCACATACATATACATATACATATACATATACATATACATATACATATACATATACAAAAAAGAATATAAACAAATATATATAAAAACATGCATGTATACATACACGAGCACACACTAACATATAGACTGTAAAATACTCAAGCAAACTTTTGAAAAATGTGAAAAACCCGTTGATCCGAACATGGGCGCCAATTGGTCTTGGTTTGTCGGTTGTTCCAATTCTCCCTTACTTGTTTGATAAACCTGTCGAGGAGGCTGTTGATTACATTGCAGAAAGCTTTACTAAGAAAATATAATTGGATATTTGAATACGTATTTAATAATTTTGGATTTACATTTATTTATTAGCATCTACAGACTTCTGTTGTATATTAGGCTATGATATTGATATTGATATTGATATTGAAATTGATATTTGATATTTATGTTAATTAATATCGTTTTTGCTATATTTATTTTATTTTATTTTATTTTATTTTATTTTATTTTATTTTATTTTATTTTATTTTATTTTATTTTATTTTATTTTATTTTATTTTATTTTTCTTAACTCCCATATCACCCACTTTCACCATTTAAGTCCTATAATTTGTATCTTTACCATTAAATAATAGAAAATACAACGCTAGAAAAACTAAAAAAACACTGTAATAAGCAATCTAAAATATATAAAACCTAACGACGACTTAAAAAAAAACACTACGAAGAAACCAAATTAAAAACACTAAAAAACGATTAAAACTTCACAACGGAAAATCAAAAACAAAAAGACAAACGTAAAAAATATAGTCATAAAATGGAAAAATTCATACCAAGACAAACATTTGGAATTCCAGGTAGTAGTAAAAAATATTTCTTAGGGCACCATTCAAAGGCGTTATATAATTTAGCAAAATTGTCTAAACAAATTAATATAATTTATGAATTACGAGATGCGAGAGCACCATTTAGTAGTAGTAATCCAATGTTTGAGAAATTATTTTCCGATACGCCAAGAGTAGTTGTTTATACAAAAATGGATCTTTCAGCTATACCGTTACCTATGTTTGAAAAATGGGGAAATGCTAATAATAATACTGCAAATAAACCTTCGTATATGTTTGTTAATTTAAATAAACAAAACTCTAAAGAAACTTCTAAACATATTTATAATCATATGATAGAAAACAGTAAAGAAATAGTTAAAAAATCAGAAATTGCTTCAGTTTTAGGTGTAAGAATTTTAATTATTGGTATGCCAAATGTTGGTAAATCTACATTAATTAATTGTTTAAGATTTCAAGCAATTAAAAATATTGGTCAAATTGGTAAAACTAAATCAAATAATATCGCTAAAACTGGATTTAAACCAGGTGTAACAAAATCTGTTAGTGGTGCAATAAAATTATATGATGATCCAAATGTTTTTATTTATGATACTCCTGGTATATCTTTACCTGATTCATTACCATATTTAAATGCTTTAACTTTATGTGCTATTGGTTCAATAGCAAAATCAACTTTTGATCCAATAACAATAGCTGATTATATATTATTTAATATTAATTTAATTGCAAGTTATTCAAATTTACCAATCAATACCCTATATTCAAAATATTTAAATTATCCTACAAATGATATTTATCAACTTTTAAATGGTATAAGGAATCATTTACATAGAAATAAAAATAAAAATAAAATTACTAATAACAACAGTATTTCTGATAATCAAATTGCTGAAATTTGGATTCAAAGATGGCAAAATGGTAAGGAGCATAGAATTGCTTTTGATGATTTTATGAATCCGAATGCACAGTCAAATTGGAATAATATAAATCAATTAGATACTAATCAAGAATGGAAAAAAATGGTTCAACATGTTAAACAAACTGCAAAAAAAGGTTGGTGATTATTCATTATAAATCTAATATTTATAGCCCAATTATTCTTCGCTGATATTTATCCAACAATTCACCAAGCTGAATAACTAAGCCGGCACCTAGCGAACGCGATTTAGAACTGGTAAATATTCTTTCCCAGTTTTCTTGTAAAAATTCATGTACTTCAGTAATTGTCCTAGTATGATTATCAATTAAATATTCTCCTGAATTAACCATTAATATGACTGACATACAATTTAAACTTCCCTCATAAATAGATATATAATTATCAATATATCCATTTGGATTATTAGATTTCAATGAACTTGGTATCTGGGTCAAAAAATAACTGGAAATGCTAATTAATTCATCAGTCATTCTATGAATCTCAGGACAACTAGGATATGAAGAAAATAAAATTATCGATAGTGAATTCAAATAATGGGAAATCAAAATACAAGAATAGTCCGTGTTATTATCAAATCGATTATTATTAAACGACGAAGAAATTAATGAAAAATCTAAATTAAATTCTGTCACTAATGAATTTAGTACTGGGAAAAAAAAATATTCACTTGCTAAATTAGAAAACTTATTTCTCACTCCTTGTATCTTTGATTTTTTTTCTTGAGATGAGAAATTTAGACTTTTGGACGCCCATATTGTTTTAGCTTCTTTTAACGAATTTGATGATGAAAGTTTTTTCTCAGCTATATTTTTCGCTCCATTTATACTTTCTACTTCAATTAAAGAGGAAGTTGCATCATTAACAATTTCTATAGCATCCGAAGATAAAACAAGAGAATCAATATTGTTACTTGAAGAAATAAACTTTTCATGTGCTTTTTTACTAAGTTTTTTTATACGGACCTTATGCTTTGATGATAATTCTTTTAAATTTTTATGAAACTCCGAATCTTCATTTCCACCATATCCACCAAGAGTGATTGCACCCATACTTATTGAAGATAATATTACAAGTTTTTGTTGAAGTGAATATTCAGATTTTCTTTTACCAGATAAAGTAGATATTAAAAATGGGGGAACAACCGTTGGACAAGATACAATTAAACAATATAAAATGTAAAGTCTCATAGTTTCAAATGAGTCTATACTGAATTTATCTCTAAGACATGCTACTAAAACACTGAGTTCTTTAGCATGTTCAGAAACTTCTGTTCCATAATTGCTTTTTCTAAGAATCAAATCAGGACCATATTTTAATGCAAAATTAACTTTTTGATAAGATTCATTCGCATCCTCATCTGATGTATCAGCTAAATAATCAATTAGTTGTCTTATATATACTGGAGGATGTATTTTCTTTTTCTTAGTATAAGATGCCTCATCATCTGAATCGCTTTCTGAATCAGATGGTTCTGGAAATGCAAAAGGTACAAACTCCTCCGCAACTCGTGGTCTTATGGGTTCAGTAGAGTTAGGTTTCAAGTTATAAGTATCAATTTCATTGGAAACATTATTTAGGGATCCTATATTTTCGGATTCAACTCTGAGCATCTGTATTAAAGAGGTTGTGTCATTTAAAATTTTATCATCTGTTTCAGTAATATTATCCCAAAGTGATTTATCAATCTGATTTTTAAATAAGTCATCCTTCTCAAAATTAAGTCTAGAAGATTTAGGATCAGTTTTAGCACTCAAAAATTGAGCTATTGATAGTCCGAATAACCGTGTTTGAGTTTTATGTGTAAGTGATAAATATTTCGAAACTGACTCTAGATATAATGATGACTTTGAAATATTTTTTAAAGGAGATAAATTTTCATGATTTTGAGAGGAAATTTTGGAAATTAAAAGTAATAGGAAATTAGTGATGATCTGATGTCTGTATGTTGAAGAATATGATATAAAAACAGAATTTGACCAGTAGTTTTGTAATATGTAAATAAAAGTAAATAAAGGAAAAGAAAACAATTTCGGTTGTATATCAAAAGTATTTGTTAAATAATTATTGAAAAATGGAATAGATAAGGAAGAATTCATTGAAGATAAAAAAGTGACTATGGATCTTAATAAGAAAATAGATAAATTTGATGAAATTACATATTGAATAATTTGAATAATATGATTCTCATTGAACAGGTAGGTGAAGGAAAGAGAAATTGCAGATATTTTTTTGTCATAAGAGTGATAAACATTTAGTATAGAGCTTTTATCATTGTAAATAGGGAGGAAAGTTAAGTCAATATAAGTTAAAAGAGATGAAAATAATCTATCTGGTAAATTACGAGTATTTTTAATTATTGAGCCTAAGAGGTTTAGATTCTCAAGAGATTTGAAATATGGAGAATAAATTTTGAAAGTAGAAGTATTAAAATTTAATAATGATAATGATTTTATCAGTAATTGTGAATATAAAAGTGAGTGATTAAAATCGTCATTTTGATTTTTTGCACCATTCTTGATTTTGCTAAAAAGTATTATTACATTAGAAATATATTTAGTATATTCATCTGGAAGAGAGATCCAATCTGTCTCCTGTGGAATGTATTGTAATCGTAGTTTTATTTTGGAAACTGTATGTAAAATTATTCCACCGGCAAACAACGATATGAATTGATTTTTATTTTTAATATTTACATCCAAAAAAACATTTTCTATGTTGTCTAGTTGTATAACACGATTTAACAACACTAAAAGAAAAGACCTATGATCATTAGCAATATTTTGTGAAAATTTTAACTGATTTATTAAACAATTTATTCCATTGATTGTTGAGAAGATTTTCGCAATTTTAAATAGGATTTCATCAGGTAAAGATGAACTAATTAAAATATTTGAAACAGACTCTGAAGATAATTTAAAAAGAATATTTAGTTGGTTTTTTATTGGTGTTTCTGGTGGGTTCTCATATTCTTTTATTAAATTTTCAATTTCTTGAAAATTTTCAAGCTTTCCTTGAACCGTCATATTCTTTTAGCTATGCTCAACCAGTACCTTTTTATCTATGATAAATTTTTAGCCTTTATATACCTGTTTTTTCAAATCTATAGTAATTTTTGTTATTATTTAATTATGTTATATAGACTAAAATTCAAACAAGTTGCATTGAAAAATATGGAAAAATTTCCAGTAACACCCCTAACTCTTGTTATCCTATTAATATTATAAATTAGTTAACTAATTAAGCTTAAAGAAAAAAAAAACCTTTTTTTTCCTTGTGTAACAAAAAAATAGAGGTTATTTTTTTAAACTGTTGTCGCTTAGTAAGAACTACTCGCTAGTTACTAATTTTATATTTTATATTAGTCATAAATCGTTATTTATTTATAATAATATATATATTATTATAAATAATATAAAATTAATTAGTCATTCAGTCGCTAATATTCAAATTGAACCTCCAGAATATTGATGAGTTTTTCATTTTTGTATTGCTATATATCTGTTTACCAATTTTTTTGATTATTTTCTTCAGTATTGTTTACAAATATTTATTTACTCACGTTATTACATATTAGAAGCATCTGTTTACACGACCTTTATTATTTTTGTGACTTTTTTAACGAAGATTCATTCAATATATTTTTAGCTTATAAATCACAAAGGTCATTCTGACTAATAGGTATTTGTGATTTCACTTTAATTTGAAAAAAAAGGACAAATAATAATACAATTCGAACTAAAGCAGCTGCAATGAGTGACCAAATTTTGAAATTAAATGCTTATAGTATTCCGGAAGATTATTTAAATGGTATAGAAGCATTCAATTTAAGAGAAAATTTGAATGATACTAGTGATAGTTTAAGTGAAAATATTAAAATTGGTGCCAATAGTGATACTAATATCAATGCCAATGATAATGATAAAAATGCCATAAATACTAATAATTCTAGTTCTGATATAGCTAGTAGTATAAACAATATTAGTTATATACTGGAAAACACGTCCATATTGGAAGATTCAGACTCAGACTCAGATTCAGATTCAGATTCAGATTCAGATTCAGGATTGGATACAGTATTAGAGGGAAAAAACGACAGTAATCATATGAAAAGTAAAAATAACACAGATTCAACTTTAGAGGAAACCGAAAGGAATAAAAATATAATTAACAATACTATTTATTTTACTAATACCAAACTAAAAAATGAAAAAAAAGTACTTTCTGTATGTTCTTCAATTTTTACTAAAAATGAATTATATAACCCAATTGAAAGTTTACTCAAAAAGCAATTGAACACAATAAAATTTAACAAGAATAATCATAATAGTAATAATGGAGTTCCATATTCTATTGTATTTCTTTTAGGTGGCGGACATTTTATAGGGGCAATATTTTCACATAAACTCAACCAATCACAACAACCAAATATAATAAAACATAAATCTATTCATAGATACACTACAAGAAGAAAACAAGGTGGTTCACAATCTACATCTGATAATGCGCATGGAAAAGCATCATCAGCAGGCTCAAATTTAAGACGTTACAATGAGATGGCTTTAAAGAATGATATTAAATTATTATTACAAGAATGGAAGGATGAAGGTTATTTAAAATATTCGGAAATTATTTACATAAGAGCACCAGGAAAATCAGGACGCTCGATGATGTTTCAAGATTCATTTCTTGATATTAATGATCCTAAAATTAGACCATTCCCATTTACAACAAATAGACCTAATTTACAAGAAGCAATAAGAGCTTGGTTATTGGTAACTTCTTGTCAAATTCAAAATATCCCACAATTTAAACCTACTCCGAAAGAATTACAATCCGCTAAAGATGAGGCAAAAGAGGAAGCTTTAAAAAGATCTTTACAACGTCAAAAACCTAAATCTATAAAAATACAAGACAAAGATATTTTGAAACAAGAAGAGAATACTAATAGTCTTATTAAAATTGTGAAAAGATCTCGCGTAGCCGCTTTAATTTCTTATGTAAAAAACAATAATATAAACGTTAATTATTATCTTGAACCGAAGTCAAAATATAAAAACACTCCTACGCTTTTACATTTTGCTTCTTTTGACGGGAAACCTTTGATAGTAAAATCGCTATTAATTGATTTAAATGCGGATCCGACAATCGCTACTGACATGAAGAACCAAACGCCATTTGACTTAGCACTAGATGATTTGACTAAAGAGCAATTCTCATATGCTAGACATATCCTTGGTGAAAATAAATGGAATTGGTCTAGAGCTCATGTTGGCCCAGCTTTAAATGAACAAGATTTGAAAAACAAGGCTCTAGAAAGAGAAAAAAATAAAGTTCTGGAACAAGAAATATCAAAACAAGATTTTACAAATATTATTAATCAAACTAAGAACGAGTTATTGGAATCTAATTCTACGAGGGGACCGAAAGGCCTTGGAGTTTTTACAAAGACAAACGAAAATTTAGGTTTAAATCCTATGGCGTCAGCTAGGCTGGAAAGAGAAAGAAGAGCTCGTGCTGCAGAAGCTCGTATGAAGCATACTAGTTGATGATTTTGAATTGTTTTTCATATGCCTGCAACGCTCGTTTAATTTTTAATATAGATAGTGGATTTCAGTTTTTATTATTAAGCATATTTTGTATATTTATATGATATAATTACGTGTGTATGAATATTTAGCTATATTAACCATATAAAAATATGACGATTACTACCAAGATTGGAATTTAAAATAACATAACTTCTCTTGAAAGCAAAAATTAAGTCAGTGCACAATATTGCTAGTAGTTATCTAGCAGCTGTCACTGTTTTCTGTCCATGATTATGTTTATATTTGTGTTTATATTTATGTTTATATTTATGTTTATATTTATGTTTATATTTATGTTTATATTTATGTTTATATTTATGTTTACATTTACCATCATATTTATCTTTATGTTGATATTTTTTAAGCAGTTACAACTATACCAAATGAGTAATTAAATTGAATAATAGTTATTTACGTTATTTAAGTTATTTACTTAACCGGCGAAAAAAAAAAAAAAAAGTCATACCAAAA
>JAKTQT010000351.1:5768-20836 GCA_030579355.1 Botryozyma nematodophila | reverse complement strand
AACATTATACCGAAATAGCATTTCTGCATCTTTTTCAATGGTCCGAATATTATCCCAATTGTTCTTAATACATTTAATAGCATTTTTCAAAGACATACTCGCAAGTTGACAAAATGAACAACTTTCCAAAAATAAAGAATAAAATGGATGGTCAACTTGACTTTCACAAAAAAATTGAAATTCTTGAATTCCATTTTTGATTTCAAAATGTACCGACAAATCATCTTCATAGGTAAAATCGAACCCTGATTTAGAAACTTTCGAAATTTTAATAGAAAGCTTGTCCAAAAGGGATTTGTAAGTTTCTTTCAATCTTTCTAATTTAATCGACGAAAGATTTTCATACTTGTTAATTATTTGATTCGAATGATCTATCTTCTTTTCAATAGAAGAAATATTAGATTCGATATTTCTTAGATTTGATTTTAAATTATCTCGGATCTTTAATAGTTCTTCATTTGATTCATTAATTAGCTGCGACTCTGATTCCAAATCTAAATCTGTATTTTCCGTCACCATCAAATTTGGAAATTCATTCGTAATAGCATCATATTCTTCCTGCAACTGATTTATTTTTGAATTTAATCTAGATATGCTATCTTGTAAGTCATTATTCTCTACGCTTATTTTTGAACTTTCCAACTGCAATTCTGCTTGTTTTTTATTAGAAGCCTCCAAATTTTCCTCCAAAGTTTCAAGTAATTTAACGTACTCGTTCGTTTTAAGCTGGTACCAAATATTCTTTGATTTAAGACGAAAATAATTTTTAGCTGCTTTGCATTGTCTTTCGACATTTTTTTGTGTAGGAATATCACCACTGATAAAATTTTGAAATAATCTACAATTATATAATGATTCCTCTAGCATCTTGAGTTTCTTCTCTTCATCTAATATTCCTTCTTGAAGCCACTCTAATAATTCCTTTTGACATTCATTAAATGGTTTTAAATATAATTCTTCTGATTTAGAATAACCTGTATTACTATTAACCGTGGCATGTAAAAATTGGAGTTCTCGATTAACAGAACTTTGTCGTCTAGTTGATAGTCCTCCGAGAAATTGGATATCTGTCATTTTGAAAAACTCTGAGACGTTAATCGGCCTCGTCGTATTTAAACTGGAAGATTCTAATTCTGAAGTTTGAATGTTTTCAACACGCTTGGGAGAAAATAAACGAAGTTCTTCCATCACTTTAGATGATACGTTATCATTTTTAAATTCATTTAGACTACTTTCCACAATATACTTTTTGGGTGACTTCCGTAATTCAAGGCGTGGTAAGCTATCTGTCTTATGCGGTGTTAAGGATTCTATTCTACTTTTTAGTTTGGCACTAGAAGTAATTTCTTTAGTAAATCCTTCATTTCGTAGATTTTTCGATCTTACAGGAGTAGATGGAACGATACTAGTTGTTCTACTTTGAATTTCAATTTCTGAATTTGCATTTATTTCGTCAACCATAGCGACTAATGGAGAACTTAAGCTAAATTTATTTTTACTAAGTGATGGACTTTTAGGAGACCTTGAAGAACGTCTTAAAGGTGAATGTGAAGATGTCCTTTTTCTATTCAACAATGGAGAAGATCTAATTAGCTCTATTGTTTCTTTTAATCGAGAACCAATGTTTTCTTTGTCTGGAGTTTTTTCCACTTGCTTTGCTTCTAAATTATTTATGTCATTTTTATTTTCCGTGTCAACATTGCTTCCTATATAATTTTGCTCTTCTTCGTTATGATTATAAACTATAACATTTGTGTTTGTACCAGAGTCAGATGTTGATTGAGAAATTTCATGAGAAATTATTCCCACTCCAACTACTTTGGTATAATGCATAGAAGTATCTTCAACCGGAGATCCATTGCTTTGTTGAAGAGAAATAATCTTGTTAAGAGGCTTTGTATAGTCTAAAGATGCTTCATTATCGTCATAATCATCGTCATTTACATCATTGGTTTCTTGCTCATTCCCACTTATTCTTTCTTTTATCATATTATTTAAATCTTTAGATTCGATCGCATTCATAGTTTCTTGTTCTATTAATTTTCCAGCAGCCAGTGTCATATCCATAGTAATAGATGCATCATTATTTTCATTATCAGAAGAATAATCAGAATTAGGCTCTTCATTGTAATTGTTAGAATTATAGGAATTCAAAGGGACGGTCATTTCCATTGAAACTTCTGTACCATTATTTGAATATATATTCCCTATTGGTTTTGTGATTTCCATAGTCATTTCATTTTCCTCATCTTCATATTCGTTGACTACTGAGTTAATAGAATTATTAGTAAGTTCCATTGAAAACTCATCTTTTGAATCATCTTCATTTTCTTGCTGGATTTCATTATCAACATGTGGTTCTGTCATTAGAGGATATGTAAAATCCATAGATACTTCTTGATGATCATTCTGCGTATAAGAATCATTCTCTTTGGTTGCTTCTGTCTGAGATTTTTTAGGTAACTTATATTCAAAACTTTCAATAGTGTTAGTGTTAAAACTATCGTTTTGAGGAGAATTCGTAAAAACTCCCAAAGGTGCATTAGCAATTTCTATCAAAACATCAGTTATATCTTCCATATCTGGTTCAGAACCTTTTTTATCAATACCACCAATTTGTAATTTATTGATGTCATTAGAAATGTTTTTAATTTGATTTGTAATTTGGTTAGAATCATCATTTTTATTTTTGTCATTGCTTTCACTTTTATCAGATTTGCTATTCTTAGACTTTGATGATTTTGTTGATCTTGATAAACCTTGAGTAGATTTTCTTCGTTTTTTCTTTGGATTTAAATCATCACTGCTATCTAAAATACTAGCAGAAGAAGCAAATAAAACTGTTGCTTCAGATTTTCTTCTATTTTTTATTTCTTGCATTTTCCTTTTTAGTCTTTTTTCTTCCATTGGGGATTCAATCGTTCCTTCAGGTAACGCTATTTCACGCAATGATGCTTTAGGAGCAAAACTTACACGTCTTCCTAGACTTTTACGTCGATCAATAACTGGCTTAGATTCCTCTTGTTTTTCCTCTTTTAAAGCAACATCCATAACTCCAATAACAGTATTTCCATCATCAAATCTAGAAGGCTTTAAAATTCCCCTTAACGGTGCGGAAATTGATGCAAGCGCAGACGCCTTTCTTCTAGGAAGTGGCTCTGTAATGTCATTTCTAAAATCATACGCAAAACTTGCTGCTCTTTTTCTATACGATTTTCTAGGACTTATATTCTCTTGATTAATTTCTTGCTTGCTTTTATTGCTCGCGCTATCCTCTTCAACTGTAATACCGTGTTCAAGATTGAAATAATTTCGTCTCGGAGAAGACCGAAGATTCATATTTACTAAGTATCTTGAAGATAGTAAACCCTACATATAAATCATAAACACTAAATAAATAAACAATTATATAAACACTTAAACAAACAAATTAAATAATTACTTATGAATATATTATAAATAAAAGCAATTTGTTGTTTTCCTTAGTGTATTTCTCAATGTTGATCAATGCATATAAAATAAATGCACACAATTAAACTATTAAATATTTAATAATAATAATTCAAAGAAAAACGTGGCAAATAGAAAAAATATTTTGTTTTTTCCATTCAATTCGATTCAATTTAACTAAATCTGAGCTATAATTTAAAAAATCTGAAACTCAATTTCTGAAATCTTTACTGTTTTGTTTATTTATTTGTCGCCATAAAAATTAGTTGTCATGTAAACAAGTTTTCCAGGAAAAACATAAAACTAGTTCATGTGATAGTTTTACCGGGTAATCATAGTGACAGTCACATTTTTACTTTTTCGACTTTTCGACTTTTTCATTTTATTTTATGACTCGACGCAACTTTGCATTTAATTGACTGCAATATTGCTGGAAACCCTTGTCTAAGGAAATTAGTTAGTAAATTGCTGAATTTGTATATAGGAAAATTTAATTGAAAAATTAAATACTAGCAGCAGGAGTTTTAAAGGATTTTTTTATTTATTTATTCTACATATACAAAATGGCTACTGAATTAACTGTCCAATCTGAACGTGCTTTCCAAAAGGTGAATATTTAATTTATTTAAAATTAATTTAATGGTTATAGTGTTCTAACATTTATTTTATTTTATTAGCAACCTCACATCTTCCTTAACGCCAAATCCCGCGTCAAGAAAGCCAACAAGCGTTGGTTCAAAGAAGTTGGTCTTGGATTTAAGACTCCTAAAGAAGCCACACAAGGACATTATATCGGTGTGTAAAGAAATATATTGAACTTAATTAAGTTTAAAATGAATAAGTAAAATTCTAACTATTTTAGATAAGAAATGTCCCTTCGTTGGTTTAGTTTCTATTAGAGGACGTATTCTTACTGGTACTGTTGTCTCTACTAAGATGCATCGTACCATTATCATCAGACGTGAATATCTTCATTATGTACGTATTTTGTGGTATATAAATAAATATTATGGTGAATATCATAATAGATTTACTACGTGGTTTACTAACTTACAGATTCCAAAATATAATCGTTATGAAAAACGTCACAAAAATCTTGCTGCTCATTTATCACCAGCTTTCCGTGTACAAGAAGGAGATGTTGTTACTGTTGGACAATGCCGACCTATTTCAAAGGTAATTAATTGAAATCATATACAATGAAAAAACAAGAATAAAAATTAAAAACATATTTTTCATTGTTTTTTTATTATTGATATTAATATTATTTAATTTTTATATATGCAATTACTAACATTACAGACTGTTCGATTCAATGTGTTACGGGTTTCAAGTGCTAATGAAAAAGGAAAGAAGCAATTTAGCAAATTTTAGATATTTGTAATATGTGTATTTAGTTTATATAACAGAAATTAAAATTACTTATGATTTAAGACAAGTAAAATGAAATAGAATGTAGAATAATTTGTAGTATATATATATATTTGTAATGAAGTAAAATAAGCGTTTTAATTAATGGATTATTTAACCATAGTATTATGTATATAAATACAGGTTGTTAAATAGAATTACAACGATTTTTACGAGTACTAATTGATTAAATTTGTTGGTTCCTATTTTGATTGTTCACCTTATTTAAAAACAATAGAAATTATTCTCATGAGCTTACAGGAATCCCATTTAAAGGTAATAAAATAAACTTAAATTATAATTTTCTCTACTAACTCACGCAGCCAATTTCCCATACTGGACCAGTAACTGCTTCATGTTTTATAAACAAAAATATATTGCTTATAGGGTCTGGACCATGCATTTACGTTTATAATTGGGAAACCCGCTTGTTATTATTGAAAGAACGTATATTTACTCGTAATAAGATACATGGCATTCATAATAGTAAGTATTGCCCAATTATTTAATAAATAATCAATACTTAATAGCAGTATTAACTAGTATTAAGGAAACAATAAAATATTTCTCTGGGGAGGAAACAATTATTCTGTATGTGAATTAATTTCCACAAATAATACAGAGGATAATGGAAAAACCGATGTTAAAATAAACCAGTTGGTTGTCGAAAAAAGCCTAGATGATTGGATTTATTCAATTGATTTATTTGATGAAAATTATCTTTGCATTCTTACTGCTCATAATAATATTAGATTAATTAATTTTTCCGTAATTCCCAATTCTAGTAAATGTATAATAAATATTGAAGAAAATAGTTTATTATATTCAGGTGATATTTTTATTGAAAATGGTACTAAAAATCCTATCATTTATGTTGTTTCAGGAACAATATTCGGCCCAATTATAGTATGGTCTTATTCAAATGGAGAGACTAAAATTATTGAAAAATTAATTGGTCATGAAGGTTCTATTTTCTCTGTAAAATTTTCTTTTGATCATACTAAAATTGTAAGTTGTTCTGATGATAGATCAATAAGACTATGGGATATTCATTTAAACAAGTGCCTTGCAGTTGGATGGGGACATCAAGCTCGGATATGGGATTTACAGTTTTATGATGAAAATACAATTGTATCTTGTTCGGAGGATAGTACGACAAGATTATGGACCTGGGACGGAAATGCAAATTCAAAATTAATAAATAAGTTTACTTGGAATGGTCATTTTGGGAAACATATATGGTGTGTATCTTTAAATATTTCGGCAAATGTTCTTGCTTCAGGTGGAGGAGATGGTAGAGTTTGTATTTGGAATATTAAAGACTCAAATGTTGCTACAAAATCACCTTTACTTACCTTGGTAAACAACACTGATTCGAATTCTAAAAGCTCTTTTAAAAGTCATGCTTGTTTCTCAAATGGTGTAATAGTAGCAACAACTTCAACAGGTGATGTATATTTGTACACCACGTTTAAGGATTTTTCGATTATTTATCATTCTGATAGATTAAAAGGAAACAATTCAGTAGACGTTTGGCCTGATTCTAACTACTGTATAATTGCGGATAGCAGTGGTTCTATACTAGTTTTAGATGTTTATTCAGCCACAGTACTATTTGACTTCACTATGTCTTACCCTGGAAAACAAAATGTGATTTGTTTTGATAATCAAAGAAATTTATTTTTACTTGTACAATCTTGTGAATCATCTGTTGCTTCTTTTTACGGCTTTAATAATGAGAAGAATAATTTACAAATACTATTTCATACGGATAATTTCACCCTTCCAAATTCTTTTACCACTTATTCTATGTTTGTTGATGAAAGCTTAAATAACATAGTTCTTGGCTCAAGGCAGGGTTCAATTTCAGTTTATAAGTTTAATAAGCAAGGAATAATAGATAAACCACCCACACATTTAAAAAGGATTTTAGGTTCAGAAAGTACCATTACTTCTATAACGCAGTACCCTATTTCCATGCTAAATCAAAAGGATAAAACTTTTCTGTTATTTACAGGCAGAAATTCTAAGTATTGCTGTTTTTTATTTTCTAATAGTAATACTCAGGATGAAATTGATAATAGCTCGGAGGAACTATTAAAAATACATTCTAATTTTTTGCAAGATGGCACGATTGAAGGAGCTTTATTTCACAGAAATGAATTATTGTTGTATGGGTTTAAAAAAGATTTGTTTTTCATATGGAATGAAACTCAACAATATTTTATATTGCAAGAAATTTGCGGTGGGATTCATCGTAGATGGAATTTTATTACTTCAGATAAAGGAAATTTTACTTTTGTATATACGAAAACATCGCATATTTATATTTTGAATGGAGACTTGAATTTTAAAAATTGCCCGATACTGAAACCTGGTACTCATTGTAGGGAAATTCGTGATATTCAATTTAACCCTATAAAATTAAAAGATGGTTCACGTTTGTTTGCAACAGCATCTGAAGACACAACTATAATTTTATCTAAACTAGATTCTTTTGGATCAATAAAGTATTTACATCGATTTCGTTGCCATGTTTCTGGTATTCAGAGATTACAGTGGTCGTTGGATGGTAAATTCCTTTTTTCTTGCGGAGCTCGAGAAGAATTATTTGTTTGGCAAGTGTATGATTTTGATTCACAAATATTTATGAACCTTGTTTCAATTGCTCCAACAATAACAGAAAATGTGGATATGAGAATTATGGATATTAATATCACTCCAATTAAGAACAAAAGAGATGAACAAACTTCGGAATTCTTTATTGTCTCAAGTGTATTGTCTGACTCTACGATTAATTTACTAATATATAATGTTGAAGATAAAAAGTTTTTTAGGTTTTTAACTGGGAGGTATAATACAAAATGTATTTTGAATGTTGAATTAATTAGTATTTTTTCTGAAATTATTTTATTAATTTCTACTTCAGATGGATACATTACTAGTTGGAATGTTAAAAAGGAATTGTATGAATATGGGTTAGAAGCTATAAATGGGGAAATATTTAGAATAGATGATAACTTATTATTCACCAATGTCCAAAATATTGATGATGAGTTAAAGACGACTGTACAGGTACATCAATCTGGAGTGAAGTCTATTTTATTATTCCCGGTTACACAAAAGAAAAATGAGCTTTTATTATTCAGTGGAGGAGACGATAATGCAATAAAAGTTTGTAAGCTTAGTATATGTGAAAAAGGCATAGACTTCAAAGTAGAAAATAGTGTTATGAATGCACATTCGTCATGTATAACTGGAATTACAAGATTTCAAGACAATATAATCTCATTTGGAGTTGATCAAAGAATTAAAGTTTGGAAATATAACGAAGATGGGCTAAAAAATATTCAAGAAATTTATTCTACAGTTGCAGATATTGGGTGCGGGGATATGAATACAGTTAATGAGAATCCATATTTAATTGTTGGAGGTCTTGGATTGTCTTGTTTTGGTATGGTTGATAAGTTATAAATACTATCATTTTTGCAATATTTATGTATATAGTTTTTTAACGATCCGGTATAAAAGTTAAATTTTAATATTATTATTTCAATGTATAAACTATATTGAAATTATACAAATACATTTAGTTAGAAGTAGTATAACAATCTTACTAAAATAGTTGGTTGCTATGAACGTATTTAATTAAAATAGTTAATAAAGACGTTAAAATTTATAAATAATCTTAGGTAGAATATATTCTTTTTAAATAGTATGACTGATATTGTATCAGAATTAACGAGATATATTTCTCTATTATTTGTAATAAGTATTACTGATGGTCGAATTATAGAGGGAAGATTAATATGTACAGATAAGGTATTTTATCTGGAATTATTTTATTCTTATTTTATTATTATTATTTATCATACTAACACGTAGGATTGCAATTTAATACTGGCAGATGCAAAAGAGTACTATAAGGTAGATGGAAGTAAATGTACTAGCAGAAAGGAAGGGGAATCAAGAAGTTTGGGTATGGTTGTTATTCCGAATAAAGCGATTGAGAGTATTAGGACAAATACGTCAGAACTTAAACTACGGAAGGCTTTGTCTAGTAAATTGGCTCGAAAAGGTATATGTCGTTATATTATATTGTTATGGTATTATAGTATTATGATATTATGATATTATGTTATTATATGATTATATGGTTATATGGTTATGTAATTATATTATAATCTTGTATAACTTGAGATATTTACATCTTACTAACTTTATAGATAATCTATTCCAAGCTAATTTTCTAAAGACATTAGAAAAAAAAAGAGGGTGAAATAATGGCAATTTCAAAATGCATAGTTTAAATTACATGCAAATATGTGCAAATATGTGCAAATATGTGCAAATATGTGCAAATATAAATGTGTAAATGCATTGCATAGATGACTTTAATAAATAGACTAATATAAACGTATATAACCGTATAATTATATTTATTCATATATATATATGTATGTATGTATGTATGTATGTATGTATGTATGTATGTATGTATGTATGTATGTATGTATGTATGTATGTATGTATGTATGTATGTATGTATGTATGTATGTATGTATGTATGTTCATCATACATGTATTCACAATAGTACTTGTTAAATGTATATATATGGTAATATTTATATGCATGTATACATACAATATTTTTGATACACACTAATTACTTAAATTTTAATATATACAAATCTTCTATTAACTATCCTATCAACCTTGTCTTTGTTTGTGTCTTGGATGACTTTTACACCTTACATATAATTTTCCTTTTCTTCTGACAAACTAGTAAATGTTAGTATTGCAAGAAAAAAAAATAACTTAATTTAAATTAAATTAAAAGCAAATAAAAACACATAATAAAAACCTACATAACAATCAGGACATCTCTTTTTAACTGCTGATAAAACTTTTAATCCACGATTGTGAGTATTATTTATATTTGGAACAGAAACACCGGTAAATCTTTTTGGTGAAGTAACCAAAGCTTTTGATGTAGAATTTAAAATTAGTTGAAAAGGCCTAACAGAAGCCATTCTATACAATAACCCAAACATTTTAGAATATTATATCAATCAATATTCAATATATCTTTCATACACACACACATATATATATATATATGAGTATATATATAATATAAATGTATATTTGCTACTGTTGCTATAAAACACTGTATAATTTAATCAATAGTTTTGAGAAATTTCCTATTGTATAATTAATTTCTATATAAATAAGGGTTATTTAACTTTTGTTTAAGTTGTTATGGGAATACACTAACTATTTGAACCATCTACAATATAAAATAGTGAATATTTATAACAGCTATAATTTACAATACAGAATATAGTTAAAATATATTAGTAAAAACATAATTAATTACTTTGTATATAGTATAGTACTTTCATATATTTAGGTTACTTTAAATAAACATTGATAAGTTTTGATTAAGAAAATGCAAAATATACATAATGAATAAAAATATACGTAAATACATAATATTACGCATCATTACGAATTATTATTCAGCTCATTTACTTATCCTATATCATTTAGCATAAATGTTTTTTATCTATTTATTTATTATTCTTTTTAATTGATTGTTTTTTTTATTAATTGTTTTTTTTACTGTTTTATTTATTATTTACTGTTTATTTATTTAATTATTAATTAGTCATTATTTATTATTTTTTTATTTTGCATTGTTACTGATACTCTTTGGCTTTTTGCTAACAAAAGCTTTCTTATAATGACTACAAGTAACTTATAAATATATCACTCTATATAAACTAAAAAGTTTAATAGATTTTGATACTCTGACTTTTTCATGTCGTAAGTATGGGTGTACAAGGACTTTGGGAAACACTAGAATCAGTTGCTCGTCCGACAAAATTAGAATCTCTTTCACAAAGAAAATTGGCTGTTGATGCCTCTATTTGGATTTATCAATTTTTAAAAGCTGTTAGAGATAAAGAAGGAAATGCATTAAGAAATTCTCATATAGTGGGGTTTTTTAGAAGGATTTGTAAATTATTGTTTTATGGAATTAAACCTGTTTTTGTTTTCGATGGTGGTGCTCCTACGATTAAAAAAAAAACAATTACAACTCGTAAACTAAGACGAGAAGGAAAATCAGAAGATTTAGCAAGAAATGCTGAAAAATTAATGTCTCTCCAACTAAGACATATAGCTGAAGAACAATTAATTAAAGAAAAGGATGCATTATCAAATAGAGACTTGATTCAAGATGATATTCAGGAAAATACTAAAGCTAATTCTAAGAAAAATGAAATCTCCAACACTTTATCGTTGAATAAATCACCTCTTAAGAATAATCAATCACAATTTAGAAAAAATGATCCATATCATTTGCCTGATATAGATGGTGATGTTAAAATTATTGAAAATGATCCAAGAGTTTTAACACATGAAGAATTAGCAATACTTGGTGAAGATGTACAAAATGATGGTGATATAGGTTTATACGATACCTCGAAAATAGATTTTTTCTCTCCTACTTTTCTTTCTCTTCCATTGCCTACACAATATCGTCTTCTTAATACTGCGAGATTAAGATCTAGACTAAGAATGGGTTACACTAAAGAACAATTGCAAAAACTATTTCCCAATAAATTAGAATTTTCAAAGTTTCAAATTGAAAGAGTAGCTTATCGAAATATGTTAACAACAAAATTAATGAATTTGAATGTTATGGAAGAACGAGTAGCGCCACAGAGAGTTGCAGGTGAAAAAGGAACAGAATATATTTTAAGTAAAAATGATGATGGCTGGACTCTTGCCTTATCAAATGAAAATTCTTCTGCAAATCCTATAGAAATTCGCGATAACGATGATCCAATTCCTTCTGATGAATCCTCGGATGACGGTGAATGGGAAGATGCATCTTTAACGAAAAATAATATAAAAGATTTTAATAATACTTCTCACTTTAACCATCAAGATATTGATAATTTATTTGCTGCGAGTTCCAAAGATCTTCCATTATTTGATGATTTTTCATGGGATGTAGAGGATCAAATAGATGAGATGGATGAATCTGAACTTCAAAAAGCTATCGCTGTTTCACTAAAAGAAATGAAAGCAAATCAATCTTTTTTGCAAGAATCTAGTAGTCTTGATCCTAAAGTTTCTGAAGAAGAAATTAAAAAAGCAGAAAACCTATTTGCAAATCAAGCTGGTCCATTTCTTTGGGAAAAGGATGATGAGTCTACAGAAAAAGTATCAAAAAAGAAGGACATTTCAAATAATCCAATGTTAAATGACTACGACTCTCCGTTTTCATTTATTGAATCTGAAGAAAAAACAACAGAGTCAGAAAATGACTCAGCAGAAATTAATAGTGAAGATAAAGCAGAAGTTAAGAAGAAAGATTCTAAAGTTCTTCCCCCTTGGTTTTACGAAAACGCAGAAAAAAATGATAATTTTCAAAATGAATCATCATTAAATAACGTTGACGAATTTAATTTTATTTCTTCGCCTACTGTGGAAAGAAATGCTTATTCTTTTAATAGTATCGATCATGAGTTTGGTAATTTAAATAGTATTCAGAAAATAGATAGCAAAGAAGAGCCAATTGTAATTTATGATACTGAGAAGCCAACTGGAGGTAATGTTAATGAATTAGTTGATAAGCCGTTAACTCTATCACAAAAAGACTCTATAAAAGATAATACCGAAAACCATGAAAATAATAAATCACCAGTATTGATAGATGACAATGATGTATTGGAAATAAAAAATAATAAAATACCAGATATTTTGACAGAGAATAAAATTGTACAAAAAGAGATTATAGAACCGTCTTATAAAGAAACGTCAGCTGTGAAAAAAGATACTGAGGATTCTATAAAATTAAGTAATACTTATTTGAGTGAAAAGAACTTAAATTTTGAAAATGAGGTAAAAGACGGAAATTCAAAATTCATAAATCAGAGTTTACCTAAGGTTAAAGTCGAAGAGTTCTCAGATAATGAAAGTGAAATTTCTTGGTCTGAGAGTGAAGATGAATTGATAGATCAAAAAATTAAAAAGGAAAGAACAATCATTAAAGATCAACATGGATCTGAAAAAAACATAAGCTTAGAAAAACTAGATACTTATAAAGGACAAAGTAGTACAGACAAAGATGAAAAGAATGATACTATGGCTTTTAAAAAACAAACTGAAGATGATAACATAGAGAATTTGGAATCGAAAGCTAATATTTTAAATGAGAACAAGAAAATGAAAGAAGATGATACAATATTTGATGAAGGCGATGACGAAGAGATTTCAGAGTTATTAGAGCAACTAACATCAGAGGCCCAAGAGCATGCCAGATTTGCAGGGGTTTTGAATAAAAGCAATAAGGAAATACCCACTCAAGAAGATTATGAGCAAGAACTTAACGAGCTAAGAGCAGATCAAAGAAGAGTAAAAAGAGATGCTGATGAAGTGACACTAATAATGGTAAAGGAATGTCAAGAACTATTGGGATATTTTGGTATACCATATATTGTTGCTCCTATGGAAGCAGAAGCACAATGTGCAGAGCTTTTAAAAACAAATCAAATAGATGGGATTATTACAGATGATTCTGATGTATTTCTTTTCGGTGGAACACGTATTTATAAAAATATGTTTAATCAAGGTAAATATGTTGAATTGTTTCTTGGAGCAGATATTGAAAGGGAATTACATTTAGACCAAAAGAAAATGATCTGCTTAGCGCATTTATTGGGAAGTGATTACGCAGAAGGACTTCCTGGAATAGGTCCGGTAGCTGCCATGGAAATCTTGGCAGAGTTTTATAATGAAGATACAGGTATAAGAGAGTTTAAAGAGTGGTGGCGAAAGGTTCAAAACGGGGATTCTGATGTTGATGTATCATCAAGTTTCAAAAAGAAATTTATTTCAGGCCACAAAAAGAAGTTATTTATTCCAAATTCATTTTTGGAATCTAGTGTCGACAAAGCATATTTAGATCCAACAGTTGATTCTGACACTTCTGTTCCTTTTGTATGGGGTACACCAGATCTAGACAATTTACGAAAGTTTTTAATGTCTACAATAGGATGGTCTAAAGAAAGAACAGATGAAGTTTTACTTCCAGTAATAAAGGATATGAATAAAAAGTTAACTATAGGATCTCAAAGAAATATTACTGATTTCTATCAAGGAAAAGGTCCTCTTGATATTTTTGCTCCAAGGGAGAGGTCAGCTATCAAAAGTAAAAGATTGGAAAAAGCTGTGGACACTATAGGGGAGAAAGGAACGCAACGACGTAAGAAGGTTAAACGGTAATTGTGTATGTAGAGATTTTATTTATTATTTATGTATTATTTACTTATATTTTTGATTAGATTTATTTTGAATATTAGCATGTTAAATATTTGGTTGGTATTGAATTCTGTATTTTTCTACTTGTGCTTATATATAAAATAAATAACACTGTATATTATTTAGAAAGATTTTCCATTAAAGGTGAAAGTACAATTCGTTTACATTTATAAATACAACTACAAAACTACAATTACATATGAACATGTTTATGAAACAACTCAAATTTACAGTGAAAAAAAAAAAAAAATTATAACTTTAACAATACTCATCAAATCTATCTTCAGCCATTTCAAAAAAATCAAAAGTATTACAACATGTTCCCATAAAAGTTTCCGTGAAAAATCAATTACTATTAAACATTATTCTATAGTAATTCTATTTGTTTTTAAAATCATATCAGGGTTAAGTATGTTCCCATATCAATATGAATAAAGCCGGGTAGTTTTTTTTTAAAAAAAAAAAAATAATTCTATAAAAATTTTACTTTTATGCTAACAAAAAAATAATTAAACAGCAAATAAAAATAAAGAGCATATTTTTTGCATATTTTTTGCATACTTTTTGCATATTTTTTTTTGATTTAATTGCAGGGTAGAAATATTTTAAAATGCAAATAAAAAAAAAACATCAATCGGGAGCAGCCCGAAATTTTATTACTAGAACACAGGCGATAAAAAAGCTACAGATATCGCTTGCAGATTTCAGGTATGTAATTATTATTATTATTATTATTATTATTATTATTATTATTATTATTATTATTATTATTTTATTGTTACTTTTTTTTTTCTTTTTTTTTTTTTTTTTTTCTTTTTTTTTTCTTGTTTGTTTTTTTTTTTTTTTTTTTTTTTATTTATTTTTTATTAATT
>JAKTQT010000348.1:3521-15513 GCA_030579355.1 Botryozyma nematodophila | reverse complement strand
AAATTCAAATGCTACTAATAATTCAAAAAACACCATCAAGGGCAATAACAATAGCAATAATAATATTAATAATACTATTAATAATCATAATACTAATAAAAACAATTACAATGTAACGAATAAAAATAGACAATCTCGAACTCCTCCAACTCATAATCTTTCTCATATATCTTCATTTCCCCTACCTCATTCACCTCTAGCTAGTTCAATTCAACAGAACCCAGGAAACGTATCCCTTTTAACTTCAAATTCACAATCTTTAAATGGTCCGATACCAATTCCTGTCGCTACTCCTTCAAATTCTCCTGCCGCTTTTTTATATAAGTCTTCTAATAATCATTCAATTACTCGGGACCAATCACCCTATCAAACAAATAGTACCATTCTTAATAATAACAAAAAGCAAAAGATAGGTTCCGGGCTTACAGGGGTAGATACAATGACTCGTATCACTTTAGCTCTGCGTTCTCAAATTGATACAGAAATTTCCTGGGCTTTAAATACTTTGATTAGGATGTCCTTTGAAGCTGGAGATAATTTTCGGTTTATATTATATCCTACTGTTCCTATTGTAATAATTGAAATTCTCATAGATTCAATTTTAGAAATAGATTCAATTCTTTCCGGCGAAAATACTTATCTGTTTAATTTAGATACCCAAACACTTAATAATGCCACTGAAGCGGCCCTTGTATTATATAATTCGACAATGAGTCCGGAGAATGCTAGATATATTGCTTCTCTTCCTAATATAAAATTTGTTTTTGCAAAGGCGTTATCTTCTCCAACACATCCCGATTTAGTCGAATTCAAACATTATATAATAGATACTATGGAAGCTCTTTCATTTTTTATTTATATAGATCCTGCAACAGACGATCATTTTTTTCAATCTATTCTTAATATTCTTTCATTCAATGACAGGGGACTGCTGATATCTTGGCTAAGAACAGTTTCAAAACTTGTAATACGTGATGAATCAAACATTATGAAATCTATAAGTCCCAAAGTTATTTATCGTATAGCATTGCTGCTATTAATTCAAGAGGATGAGGAATTAATAGCATCTAGTTTGGATTTTCTATATCAATATACAACTCATGCCGAAAATGTCAATGTTTTACTGGGTAAAGATGTAAACGCTGGTAATCCAACTTTTGCAAATTTAGATTTTACTCGCCAGCTTGTACGTTTAATGTTTTATCATGCTAAGGAAGCAGCTCAAGTAATAACATTTGCGCCATCCCCTGGTATGATTGAAAGACAGTTAAAAGAGCAGGCATCTGAAAAAGCATTTAAAAGTTTACTTCCACAAGGTCCGCTCTCTACTACTAATTCAGAGATCCCTCCTCCACTTCCTCCTTCTTTAATGGAAGAGCTATTTGCTTTGTCAGAGCCTGAGCGATCAACAGCATGGATGCGAGCTTGTTTCGAAGAAGATCCTACATCCGATATTACACAAATAGCTCTTTGGCGTGCATATGAATCTTGTTTTGAAGAGCACGTAAGACAAAATGGTACTAAGCTTCTTCCTGCTGCAGATTTTATTAAGAACGTTACATATGCATTTAATGGAACTTCTGCTATGGTGATTCAAACGCCTTTGGGTACACAAAAGTTTATAATTAGAGGAATAAGACCACGGCAAACTCCATTATCTCCTAATGGTAATGTATACGTTAAATGCCATTGGGTTACAAATACAGAAGAGCTTTTAAAATCAAGCGTGGTTAATCAACAACTCGCAGCACAGAACATAAATTTTCCGGTGGCGGGATTCAACCCTTCAAAGCCAATAACAGCAAAATATTGTGATAAATGTCTTGCAACATATAAGGATTTGTTTATGCATTTAATTAATGAGCATATTTCTCCTATAAATAATGATGCGCTAAATAAGGAAAAGAAGCTCAACACAAATAATAATAACGTGCTTGATTCCACTTGTTCTAATATTTCCAATGGGGCTACACCAGATACAGTAGAAGCTATACAGACGGATGAAGCTGCTTCACTAGTATTAGCAACCAAGGAAAAAACTGAAAATGGAGCAGAAACAAATATTGCAAATAAAGAAGGAGAAAAAGTGATACAACTTAGCAATAATGAAAACCCTAATGGCATTATAGTTAAAAGTAATGATTTTAATGCTAGCAAGAAACTTGAGAATGAAAATGATGGTTTAAATAAAGAATCCAACAATTTAATTAGTAATGACATCAGTGATGCCAACAATAATTCCAACAATAGCCCCAGTAATGACTCCAATAACAACACAGTTGATAATGCAAATAATAGTTCGAATAATGACTCAATTGAAAAAAAAAATAATAAATCCAAAGAAGACTCAAATACTTTGAGTCTTGACACTAATAAAGATTTAGATAAAAACAGTAAGGAGGTTAGTGATGCAAACGGTAATAATAATAAACATGAAAGTAATAATGATAAAATAAACGTTGATAAAGAAGTTAACGATAAAAGTCATAAAATTACGGATACTTCGCTTGACGGAGAAGGTGATATAAAGATGGAAACGGACATAAATAATGATGAAGATATTTTTAAGATAGAAAAGGGGAAAAGATACTTTTGTCATTGGGAAAATTGCACAAGATTTTCACCTGAAGGCGAAACCGATAATTGCAAAGTAATAGCACATGTAAGAGGGCATTTGCCCGATCATTGTGATGAAGAACCTAAGATTCTACAGACTCCCGGAGGTAAATATAAAATGGTATTTCCCAAAAACGAATATCCTCATAGGTATTCTAATAAAGATTGTCGATTACAACCTTACTTCCCTTCGCTTTTGTTTCGATCAAAGGTCACAATGGTTGATGAGCATGGAGATGCAGCTGGTGTAGCGTTAACGGCTTCATTAGTATTAAGAAATCTGGCTCGAACTCCAAATGGATGTGAGTCAATAAAATCGCTTACTAACGAACTTTATGATGTTTCGGCATATAATTGGGCATTAAGAAATTATGTTTGTGATCTTCTTGAGCTGGTTTCCAAAAACGATAATCATGATGAAATATCGACCCAATTTGATATGCTTTCAAAAAGTTAGAATGAGAAAGGTATTTCTCTTTATTATTGATTTAGCGCCTGTTTTTAATTTATTCTTGTATTATCTTGTTTTATATATTTTTTTGTACTATTATATATATATACATCTGTTTTATAGAGTTTTTATTTAAAAATGAGGAAACTTATGACATACGGAATTCGTAGTAGGAGGAGGTATGTTGTATAGCAAAGAAAACTCCTTTATCTTATTCATATTTTTACACATATTATGTGTTTAAAGCTAGGGTTTTCCATTTTTTCTATTAATTGTATATTTAATGAATTTTTTTTAATAGTCATGTTTTTAATTTTTAACAAATTTTAAATGAAATTATTTAAATTTATTAAAAGATTATTGAAATTAAAATATTCATAAATATAATATGAAACTTAATACTTTGGCGATTTAGGCTAATATCCAGCTCTATAGCAGTAAAAGTGAATATTACTAAGTGAGACCTTATGAATGACTAATATTACCCTATTTTTTGAATTTAGACAAATTATTTTTTTAAAATGATAAAATAAGTCAAAGTTATAAAATCAAGCATTTTTAAAAAAATAATATTGAATTGTATTTATTAGCAAAATTTAGAGTGAATAATTGGTATGTATTGTTTAATTTTTTTTAATTGCGAATTACTTTCTATTTTTTAAATATTTGCTACTAACTATTTTTCACATATAGATAAATATATTATAAAGTTGTCATAATATTAGTATGAGCATAGCTTAAAAATAGCTAGAATAACATTATAAAAGCTTAAAAGTAGACTTAAAAAGTCATCCATCTGGGAAAAATGCTGTTGAAATGTAATGACATATTATACGTAGGTAAAGAAACTATTCGGGGAATTTCTAGAAAAGCTTCCGTGGCAGGAGTCAATATTGGTAACAGCAACAACGCAAATAACTTTATTATTAGTGGAGAAAAAAAATTGGGAAGCTTTTTAAAAAAGAATAATACAGAACTTGCTTTAGGTCTAGGCACTTCAGCTATTTTTAAACGAAATTACTGTGACAATAAAGGAAATAATGAAGAAAACGTTTTAGTTGAAAATTTAAATAATTTAGTTGATCAAAGCTCTAATTTGTCAGAGTTAACCGGCGAAAGCTCTAATATAATTCCTTGGTATTTAAGGGACAATACAGACAGTTTAGATAAAACTGCTGAAAACGCAGAAGCCAATACAAACAAAAGCTTAGAAAAATTTGGAAATGCGCCTGATAAAATAATACCAAATGTAAAAGATTTAATACAATACATTTCTACACAATTAAATTTATCAGATTTAAAATACTATGAAGTAGCAAATCTGCCTTTAAATGATACAAGCGGCAAAAAATTAGAAATACTAAGGAATGAAAATGAATATAAAATTTTTCTTATTTGCACGGGTCTTTCACATAGACATTTGGATAAATCAGCTAATTTAATAAAATCTTATATTAAAAAACATGTTAAAAAATCAGACCTTTTTTATAATACTACTTTAGAAGGCTTTTTGAGGGGTACTTCAAAATATCGACGTAGAAAAGCTGCTCGCATACTCAAAGGAAAATTACCTTCCAGAAATATTTCTGTATGGGATATAGAAGAACAAAATATAAATGAAAATTTTCATATAGCTTATTCGAATTCAGGATATGAATGGGGAGTGGTTGACATAGGATTTGGGAAAAATTCTAAAGGATTTGGAAACATTTTAGGTCTTGAAGTGCATATATTTTCTGAGAAAAGACGAGAACAACTAGATTTGCCTTCTACCTGGTTAGAGTCTAAGAGATTAATGTATCCAATAGAAATTGTAAAAGCAGAAAATGAAACAAAACTCAATCAATCACAACAACAAACACCAGTTAATTCCAAAGATTATAAAATTTTAGATTCTAGCTTTCAAACTGATTTAAATGGCAAAAGATATTATCATGTATCCACTTACAATAGTAACTTGCTCTTATTGAACAGATACTCAAATAATTCATTATCCAAACACAACAAAAAAATGCTAAACATTAGAGCACTTCATATTTCCTCCGTTAAAAATGAATGTAAAGATAAAAACAATAGATACCTAAAAAAGTATATTAAAAATTTAGTTTCTTTTCCAACTAATCTTTTCCTTTTTAAGAAGAAGGTTGCAGACAACACTTTAATGAATATTTCTATAAAACAATTTCAAAATAAAACGAGTAGCTCACATTTATCCTTTATGAATTTTTCATCTTTTAATCAGCACAGATTGTTTTCTACAAATTTTACATCAAATAAATATCTGTTAGATTTAAAACATTTGAAATGTGTGCGAAATTATTCGGATATTAATTCAATAGACAAAAAAAAAATTGAGATACCTAGTTCGTTAATTACCAATAATTACGAAATAAAAAATATTTCAAATCTTCCAACTCCTTCATTGGCTCCATCTGATTCTCAAGCAAACGTCAGCTTTTTGAATTATCCTCCTGATTTCACTTTAGAGAAGAATAGTGAATTATATGGCATACCAAAGTCTCATGAAAAGAATAAGCGAATTAATAACTTTGACTCGGTAAGAAGCTACTCAACTTTGTCTAATGGAAGCCAGAATACTTCAGATATAAACTCCTCCTCGTTCATACATGCACAAAGCATTTTGCAATCAAATGATGATTTTGTGGGAATGCCTGAAGATGTTTATAAAAGTCATAAAAATAAACAACAGATAGATAAAAAATCACTACAAGTTATACGGGAAATGAAAAGATTAGCCATTGAAGGTGATTATCGAATGGTGATTAGACTTGCATCGCGTCTTCCTTCTAGATCGTGGGGTATTCAGACATTATTGAAAAGCGAAAAAGAAAATTGTCTTGTTGATGGGTCATTATTGATTTTGTGGGCACATATTTCATATTTAGAAAAAGCGTATACTCAAGAAATGGAGAAGATAGCTGAAGCAGAAAAAGGAAACCTACAAAAAAGTTTTTCAAGAGACATTGGAATAAATATTTTGTTTGATAAGTTGAAGTATGAGTTTTACCCTATGCGTGAATTTAAAAAATCCTTGTCTGAATATAAAAGCTTGAGTAAGCACTCCGCATTTTTGCGCTCATTTTATGAGTCATTTCCTGAATTTCATAAATCTAACAGATTGCATTGGAGGGCAAGAATTGCGTTTTTAGGAATGGCACATGCTATTGCTCCCAGGGAGATTCCAGTAAGCTCATTTGAAGACGTTTTGCTTTCTATGGCTAGTATTGGAATAAAACCCACGCTTGAAGAAATAGAGACATGTTTAGGCTTTATATCTATGTCTCCTTTATACGAAGTTCATGATAAAGAACTTGTTTATAAAGTTGAATATTCTTCCCGAGGTGTTTATCAAGATACAATTCAAAAAGGGGTTCAGAGAAGAGTTAATTCTATGATTTCCATTTTAGATAAGATCTGTCATTATACAGACTGTGATGTTTTGAAGTCTCCGAAGATATTATTTTTATTTGCCAGAGCTTCTATTTACGACAACACGCCAGGGTCTAATACTAGTCAAACTTTTTCAGGACTCTTTGATATAAACGTGAAAAAATCAACTTATTTGCGTAGAAACCGCTCATTATATTATGGGTTAGTATTAAACGGTAGATATTATGAGCTTTCAAGACTTGGTAGAAATAAATCTTCGATTTTGTTACCTGCACTTAGCTTATCTCATTTTGAAAATGTATCTGAGTTAATACATAAGTTAGATGTGCCACTACCAGAAGTTTTCTTGTGTACAAGAATAATGACATATGCATATAGTGATAGATGGAGTTTAATATGGAGCTATTTAGCAAATCTTAATATGGTTGGCGTAGAAATAAGCGAGAAACTGTGGAGCTTATCACTTATACTAACAGCAAAATATGCTGATGAAGTTGTTATATCTAGTACATTAATTACGGTTCCTCATTTGATAAAAACTTTTTCACCAAAGCTTAAATTAAATAAAGAAATGAGAATAGCTATTAATAAGATGTTGCGAATAGTTGACCCTAATAATTCAGATGAGACATATTACTATGCAAGAAAATTATTGCGCGGAAGGGTTTCAAAAGATTTGAAGGATAAAAATTCATCACAAGGTTCCACTTTAGATTTATCTAATCTGGTATTTTAATAAGGTGAACTGTAAAGAACAATAAATAAATATCAGGAAAAAAACTATGAGCAATTGGAGTTAACATTTTTTAATCTTATGAAGAAATCGAATTATTTTTTTTATTTACATAACGAATTGATTGTATATATGAATTAAATTAAAAAATAAAAATTGATAAATAAAATTGAAAATTAGAAAAAAAAAAATATAAAATACATATTAATATTTACAAGATTGCTATACAAAAATTAAGGGTGACAGATATCGAATAAATTTCGAAATACATATGTCGTAAAAGGAATTTACAATAAGAAAAGTGATTAGGGGACTTAAAAAAACCAAGAACCAAAACGACGTTTGAGATCAGCCTTTTCACCTACTTTTTTTACACCTGATTTTGTCATTTGAGATAAAGCAGCCGAGCCTACATTAAAACCCCAACCACGAAGGGTTTTAACCACATATGGGGTTATAGCAGCAGTAATAGGAAGTCTAATAAAGATTAAAGATTTATGAATACCGTAAGCGATTATCATTTCTGTCCATATTGAAGCTTTATGCTTTGAAGATTTGTTTTCTGAATTACTTTCAGAAATTGAAGTTGATGGATTATATATTTGATCTAAAGATGGTGATGAACTATTTAAATCTTTTGTACTATCTTCTACAGATGAGTTTTCAATATTTAAAGATTTGGTTTCTTTTTTATTTGAAGAAATTCCTAACCATTCTTTTACATTATCTTCCCATTCTCCTATTTGATCAGCACCTGCTGAATGAACTAATAAAAAGCATAAAGGAAAATCTATACAAGAAAGAGCCATGTAAACCCCAAAAGCAGACCAACCATATTTTTTTGATAGTTCTTTAAAGCGGGCACCAAATCCTTTTGACGAAGAAGATGTACTTGAAGAATACCTTTTTGATCCAAATTTATAATTTTGAAAAATTTTTTTATTATTAAATTTTATAAATTTTAAAGTGCTATAATTTTTACAATTATTATTAAAATATATTAATTTTGAGTTAGATTTAAATATTCCATTAAATATTTTACTAGAGTTAGTATTTAAATGTCTATTCATTTTTATTTTTATTATAGTTAAACCTATTTATAATGCAGCAAGAAGTAAATGCAACCGAAAGATTAATTTAATAAAAATTTAAACTTAAATTTAATAATAATGATAATAATAATAATAATGAATAAATCAATAGACCAACAAATGTACGAATTTTAATTGAGTCGATAATAATCGACGGATTGGAAAGCATGCGACAGGCAACCGGACATAGTGCCTGAATATCAGTTTTACCGGACAATAAAATATAAGAGGGTAACTGAATCAGTAATACGTTGTTTTATATTGCTAGCAGTTTAAGCTTATGATTGATATATTGTTTGTAATAATAATATGCTACTTGTTTTATTTTTTTCGAATATTAGGTGAATTGAAAGTTTTGGTAATGGGGTTTTAAATAAAAAATATAGTATGTGAATTTTGAAATACTAACAGTATTGAAAAAATTTAATCTGATATGATAAGTTGCCAATAGGGGATTAATTGTGAAATATCGCTGTAAAATTGCTTTTAGAATAAAATAAGTTAGACACAAACAAAACCGTTTTTAACTTTTTAGGACCAAAACATTTTGCATTTTAAAGACCGTCTTAAAATGTTCAGTCTTTCTCTGTTGTAGTGCGAATGCCAGTCTTGATAACTAATAAAAATTAATCTTAATAAATCTTTATTTTTTAAATACTTTTGCCAAGATTACTATCACATTAAATTATTTAATATAATAATAATATTTTTTATTTGTAGTTTATTAATTTTCTTGTTTTTTTTTTTCTTCCATTTGAGTTAATATGTTTATAAATTCATTGTTTATTAATATGAAAACTTTTACTTTCTTACAGTTGTTCCTTATTTGGATAATTACTCGATAACAATTTATTGTATGACTAGCATTAACTATACATATATTAGAAAAGTTGAATAAACTTTTCCTGGGCTGCTTATGATTTACATAAAAGGTAAAAGTGCATTGTTAATAAAGTTGTGTACAGAACATTTATTAGTAAATTAGAAAATTTTATTAAAAATGTAATCAACTAGATTGGTAAAGTTGTGGAATATTTACGATTTTTTTTTTATCATTTTGCTTTGGAATAATTTGTGATACTTCGTATAATTTGGTGTAGCCAGGTACGATTTAAACGGTAATAATTTATATCGTATATTTAATCAAACTGTCTAACTGTAAGATAAATATTTTTTCGGGAATATTACATCAAATATATTCAGAAAATTTATTGTATATTAATTTATTATACAATGATCTCATACTAAACTCTATATTTAATTTTTTTTAAAAAAAAAAATAATTAAAAAGTATGGACCCTACCTTTACCCCGCCTTTTCTATAACTTATTAATTATTCTATATACGATTATTTACGATACTATAAAGTCCTGCAACCTTAGATGTCATTTATAATATCACAATAACGTTAATTGTCGATCAAAATAAATACGACATCAAACCGACATTCATTATGAATCAGAAAATTTTTTTTTTGAAATATATTTGTAGATTAATATAAAGGGGAAAAGAGAAAGAATGTTTTTTAGTTTTATTTTTAAATGCAATTATCATATATATTATTGTTTTTAAGTTGTTTATAAGAAATTTTAATTTATTATTACTAAAAATTTTTATCACATCCGACAATGAAAAAGATTGTTATTAATTTGACTCTCCTTGTAGGAGCTTTTTCTATTCCGACAGTTCAAAAAAATGATAGTTTATCAGAGAACTATCTAATGTTATATGGTGAGGAAGTTACACTAGAAAATCATCATTATGGTCCAAAATATATACAGTGTCCTTCTAATGGTGAAGCAGACAGAATAGATTCTCAAATAAGCTTAACTGACGAAATCAATTTCATTGAAAAACGTCGTCCAAAAAATAAGGAAGCTCTTCTAAAGTTTTTTCAAAGAACTATCGGTGAAGAAAAGGGCTCTCAAATTGATCTAGAGGAGTTTATTAAAAATAAAAATCTAACAATTGGTTTGTCATTTTCTGGTGGTGGCTATAAATCTTTATTTCTTGGAGCTGGACAGCTATCAGGTTTGGATGATAGAGTGGAGAGCAAATCACCATTATCTGGTATTTTGCAAGCTTCTTCCTATATTGCCAGTAATAATGAAGGTAATTGGCTTCTCGGGCCCTTAATTGCATATGGATTTCCAGTCATATCTCAACTATTTAACTCCCCTAATATGTTTAATTTTAACAATGATTTAATCAATCCATATGGTAGCGAAACTGAAAAAAATAAACAATATTTGAAAAAAATTACCGAAACATTGGTTAATAAACATAATGCTGGATTTCCTGTATCACCTGCTGATATTTTAGGTCGTGCATTATCATTTCAACTACTGGGTGAAAAAGATGATCCTAAATGGGACACTTTTACTCTTTCAAAAGTTGCAGATTTGGAAGCATTTCAAAATGCTGAAATGCCTTACCCATTGTTAACTGCCCAATTAACACGTTATTCTGCTAATAAAGCTAATAAACGCACTTTACCTTTAGAAATGAGTCCTCATAGAATTAACGCATGGGATAAGAATTACGACATTTCGCTAAAAACCAAGTATTTTGGAGCATATGATGGGAACGATAATAGAGTTTGTATTGAAAATTTTGACAATTTAGGTTTCTTAATTGCTATAAGTACAGGTTTTGATACTTCGTTTATCAAAGGCCTTTATGAACCGATAGCTGAATATGCTCAAAATAACGCAGCTTTATCCAATTTTAAGAGATCAATGTTTGGACTTCCTCAAGAAAATGGTGAAGAGTCTGGATATCATCTAATACATAAAAAAGATCCATTTGTGGTGGATCATCCTGATGCTTCTATTATAAGAAATTTGTTCACAAGCTTGGGTTATGATACTAAGGATAGAGTCGAATTGAACGCATTTACTAAACCTGAAAGAAATGTGGATATTGTTTTTATATTTGATAATACAAGGGATTATTATACTCCATTACCTACTCTTGGGTCAGTAGATAATACTATCAACTATTTAACTGCTATGAATTTACCTAATCCAATTCCATCATTGGGAAAATGGTTTAATCGACATAGTAGAGTACCAGCTAAACCTGGTTTTCTTGGATGTGATGCAACTGACACTCCTTTATTTATTTATGTTCCGAATGGATATTATGTTAGAGATATTAAAATACCTTTAGAAAATCAAACTGTTTTTACTGATGCAGAAGTTACTTCATTAATTGATAATGGTCTCGCTAGTGTATCTCTTAGTAATAACGAAACAAATAGTAACGATTGGGGAACTTGCGTTGCATGTGCAATGGTAAATCATAAATTGAGGAAGGATAAAGATGATTTTAAATTACCTGAAAAGTGTTCAAAGTGTTTAAAAAAATATTGTATTAATAAAACTCCAGAATATAACTTTTATGTAACTAGAAGATGAAAAATGGTGAATGAAAGGAATAATAGAGTTACAAACTACATACCAGATACGTTTTATACCATTATATAAGCAATTGTCAATGCAAGAAAAATTTATTGCATGTGTAATTTTATTTTATTTTATTTTATTTTATTTTATTTTATTTTATTTTATTTTATTTTATTTTATTTTATTTTATTTTATTTTATTTTATTTTATTTTATTTTAATATATTGATGTAGCAAATTTTCAAGTTTTTTTTTTTTTTTTTTTTTTTTTATTTTTTTTTTGT
>JAKTQT010000347.1:10382-21011 GCA_030579355.1 Botryozyma nematodophila | reverse complement strand
AAATCGATCACATTCATATCTATTGCATGGTTTTTTTTATTAGTTGACAAATCTTGTTCTTCTACATTTATTATTATCGGATCATCATCAATAATAATACACTCTTCTTTTTTGTTATCAAAAAAATTTTCATCTTTTGCAGATATTCTTTTTTCATTTTCAGTTTTAATTATATTTCCTCCTTTTATCTCAAACGAGACCTCCTGTCCTATCTTTATTTCATTAATTGCATCTTTGACATTCATTTCATTCTCATTAGTAAATTCATGTTCAATTTCTTCATTCTCATTAGTAAATTCATGTTCAATTTCTTCATTCTCAGCATTGATTTCATTTTCAATATTTCCTTCTAAAGAAAGATCTTCTTTTATTCCTTTTTCTTTAATTTCATCTTCAGATTGCATTTCCATTTCTTCGTTCACGGTAGTCATATTTAATAAAAAAGTTCGACATATTTCTTTATCTTCGTCTTCATTTAGGAAAGTTACAAGATTCCATTCACTACATTCTGATCTTGCCTGGTCCACAGTTAAAATCATATTCGGCTGTTTTTTCGGAATCCCTCCTCCACTTCCTCCTCTAATCCCACGAGTAATAGCATCAGAATAATCTAGAATGGTATGTTCACTTACTTTGAAAGCTTTTTGCAAATAAAAACGTAATTCCCATACATAGTTTAAACAACCAGCTACCATCGAAACCATGGGTAGTTCAAACTTTTTCATCACCTTGCCTTTAAAAGCAGCGTGGGCTCGCTTATTTATTAATTGTCCATTACGCGCTATCAGCCTATCTAATCCAGATAATAAAAGAAGTATCTCATCCAAAGATGAAAAATTCAAGCCTTTGAGAGCTAAACTGAGATATCTTACATACTTTAAATGAGGCCATATAATAGCTACCTTATTATCATCGTAAAGTTCACAAACATCTATACTTAATAAATCAAAATCAAAGCTTCGAACAATTCCCATAAAAAGTCTTTTACGAGCCGTTGCTGGCAAATCATGCAAAGTATTATAAAAATGATTTAAAAAAAATGGTTCCCACTGATGACCATAATGGAGAGATTTTTTTAATGAAATCTGATATCCATAAGCTTGTTTTATTCCGTCAATATAACACCCTTCAATCAGAGAAGGACATTTATCTTGAAGTTGTGCATGTAGCACATGAGCGATACTTCTGATTTTATTATTTGGGGAAGACTCTAAAGCAAAAATAGCAGGCATATACTCACGTGGATTCCCAAACCCTTCTTCAACAATCAATCTCAATAAAAACACAGCATCCTCAGCAGTAGCATCATTAGAAGTCATTGTTTCCTGTAAAATGCTTGTCATAAACACCTGTAACAAAGGAACACAGATAGCTTCATTGAGAAACTTTTCAGTCAAGCCAGTAAGAACATTCATATCTACCGAGTTATCGCCCTTTTGTTTACCAGATTTGTTTGTACTATTCAAGATAGTTCTTTCAACTAGAATATTTGAAGTTTTCTTAGACAAATTATTTTTTTTATTCTCAGCATCTTCCATTATTTTTAATCTAGAATTTTCCTTTTCAGTTTCAATAAATTCAGTCAAGATGCGAATTATAATATTTTTTAACAATGAATCATTACCATTCATAATTCTTTTAAACAAATTTAAAACTTTATCTTCAATAAACTTATTTGGATGGCCAATGCAAATTATTCCTAAACTACGAACAGCAACTTTTTGTACATTCGTGCTTGAAAAGTTTGAACTGGTTTTTTTCATATCCATGCAAAAAACCTCCAAACAATTAATAGTCATATCTGTTATAGATATGACCTTTTTGTTTGACGCTTTTTTCAAACTTTTTTGACCTTCCTCATAAAGCCACTCGAGCATATGGAACATTTTAGAATGACTTTCTAAATCGCAATATCGCACTAGTAAACCAAGAAGATCAATTATTTTCAATAATCGTGGTGGTACCTCCTTAAGCCTATTTGAACGTGCTTGTAAAAAAAAAACTTTTATATTCTCAAAACAAGACTTAGTAGTTTTGGCAATTCTTATAGTATCAGCCTTCAGTTCACTTATCGTCCATAAACAAGGAATAGCATCACATAGTTCTAGATATGAATACTTTGTTAAGTTCTTTAACAAATTCATTTGAACGTCATTTAAAAAATCGCGCCTCCAAACATGAATATGAGGTACCACCTGTCGAATTATTCTGATCGTCCACAAACGACTCTTGGAATTGGAATATTCATCGGCAAGAAAAAAAGAATAGTGATATAAATGATCTTGCGTAAATAATGTAGGCGTGATCGAGCCATAAATAGAAATCAATTGAAGATAAAATGGAACCATATTAATAACTTTATTTGTCGAAGGATCTTCATCTTGGTTTACTTCAGATTGTTTATCTAATAATATGGAGAAAGTATCTTCTATCAATTGAGAAAATAATAACTTGTCTCTTTCTATCAAGTTATTATCAAATTCTCTTTTCAAAAGGTTGGAAAGAAGTATCGCGCCGGTTCCTCTACCACGTTTCTTTAAAGCATCTTGAACTAGTATGCCAACCATAATCTCTACCCGATCTTTTCGGTCAGTTGACAAAGAAGATACATCTGACTGAAATACTGTTAACCAAATTTCCTGCAGAGATTTGAATGATAAATCACGAATTCCTTCATCCTCATCCTCTATTCTGGTCAATAAACAATATGCTATTTCAACTTTTTTTTGCGTTTCTTTTCGCAGCAAGCAATAAATGTTTTTAAGAATTTTTATTATTCTTTTGCGAACACTTACTGCACTATCTCTTGACCTGTCAATAAAAAGCTTAACAAATTTAAAAGCTAAACCTCTATTTATGGTAATATACTTTCCAAGAACTTCTATGGATGCGTCCCGAACTAGCGCTGAATTGTCATACAATCTTACCTTTAGAGCTTCTTCAACTGGTTTTCTTTTTAATAAATCTGTATCATTTTCCATCATCACAGAAATAGCTCGTATTGCTCTACCTCGAGCAATAATAGTATTATGACTTAATCCTTCAATCATTGTAAAAACAATCCGATCATATAACGTGGTTAAATTAGAATCACCAAGGAGACGACGATAAGTTGCTAAATAGTCTTTAGGTTTAGTATAATTTTGCATTAAATTATTCATACTAAAAAGATAATTTAGCGAATCATAAATTATTTTTAAAGAATCTGAATTTGTGGTTTTATGAGCTAGCTGCGTGAGAACACCCAAAAAAGTGGAAAAGTAATAGTCATAAGAACTCGACAATCTTTTATCTTCCTTTTTCACACCCTCCAAATAATCGAGTATAGAAATCCTAGCATCTAATGATTTTTTGAGCTCTAACGAGTTATCTAACGATATCAGCGACATCAGAGTATTTGGTATAGGTTCCACTTTTTTCCATGTACAAACTGCGTTTGCAATTTTAGATAATATATCAAAAGCCAATGAATTAACATTTGCAGGAAACTTATTCTGATCAGCACAGTTGATCATTGCCACGGTAATAGAGTCTAATAAACTTAACCCCGAACGCCATTCTGGATAAACACTAGCAGTTAAAAAATCTCTAACAAAGAACTCTAGTAGAGATTTAAAACTAGTAGAATTTATCAGATTTCCTTGATTGGAATAAGAGTCACCTAATTTCGCCGCACGAGAAACAAAAAAACTAGATAGGAATTGAGCCATTTGTAGCGAGTTATTTATAGCTTCTTCATTACTATTTATATAATCCTTATATACCTCCATAAATTTTCCAACGCTATCAGGAATAGATTTAGTATTCGGTTCATCGTCATGTACATAAGATAAAGAAAATCTTTCAGAAAATAAACGTGGTGTTCCACATATATTTATTAAACGTAATAGTAAGGCACTAGAATATTGTATGCTATATCCATGTAAAAGATTATATTGGCCACTTCTTAGTTTCTTTGCAGGAACTTTTTCTATTCCCGCGAGAATTTCTTCTATGATGAACGTCCGTTGATCTGGATAGCTAGAGAACAAACTACATATTGTGTCCATTGTTCCTAATATGAGACTTTCCAAATGAATGGCATTATGTCGTTTATCATTTTTAAAATAATAATGATTGTTATGTGTGAAAAATAGAGAAAATAAAGGGAATTCTATTTTACTAATTGTAGCCTCCGATAAGTCACAACTTTCACTTATAGTACTTATCAGTGATAAGATAGTGAGTGTAACGTTTGATAATTTAATACAAAAGTTGTAGTTATCATCAGTATTCAAAGATGAAATGATATTTGACTCACAAAAGTCATTACTAAAGGGGATTAAAAAATCTTCTACCATCATACGAAAATAGTCTAATACTAAAAGTATGGTGGTTTCACTATAGCAATAACGACCATCTGGTTTATGATATGCAAAAACCCTAAGCAAATTCCGCAAAGCTAGAGCAGCATTATAACCTAAGCCTAGCCGTTTATGTACTTCTGTATCAGAAAGCTGTTGAATATTTTTATAGTTTATTAGAGATATGTTTTCTAGCGGTTTTTGAAATAAACTTTGTAAACGAACCAGAACTTTATTGTCGATTTTTTCTAAAGATGAAGTGGCAATTATTCTTCTTAAAAAAGCATCGATTTTATCTAGACAGTCAAAAGATAATAAAGGTAAAGGTGAGTATTTATAAGATATCCAAAATAGGCTTTTTTCTGTTGAATCTTCGTTGAATTCGTCGTCAGCTTCAAATACGTCTTCTATGAAATTGTTAAAGGAGTTCAATAAATCTATTGTAGAGTTTATCGATATAGTATCAACTTTATGAATTGAAGAAAATGTAGGGTTATTAATGGAAGCATCGGTGACATGAGAAGAATGATTTATATAAGAGGTTTCATCCTTTATATTTCCATTGTTATCAGTAATCGTATCATGAATTGAATTTGTTTTTATAAGTTGATTATTTTCTTGATCTTCTTTCGGAATTGGCTCAAATGGTTCGATAAGGGCGTTTTTAATAATACAATTATCCCATTTAAATCTTTCTTCTCGTGCACGTAGGTTTGAAGTAGAGCTCGGATTATAATCAATTTGATTAAAAATTTTTAGGGCATATAAAGATAAATGAGGAAAATCAGATGTTTTAGCATTTAATTCTGATTTAATTACTGGAGTATCAGGATCAACTAATTTGAGGGAATCAAAGTTTTGTTTTTTTATTTTCCTTGAAATTAGTTCAGCTATTTCACTAGAAGATTCCGAATATAATGAAGATTTTGGACCATCAAGTGAGTTTGAAATAGCCGACAAGTTCGAGATACCTTTTTGAATTAAAGATGCACAAAGGTCATTTTCAGGTGTCATGATGGAATTCGGCATAATAGAACTAACTGATAATAAAAACAGTTAGCAAAATAACAAAAAAAAAAAAAAAAAAAAGGTATAAAATAAAAATATAGCACAAAAAAAATGCAATAGTTTAATAAAATTTAATTTATGTTAAGTACTCACCAAGATCCGAAGGCAACCATCCAGTAAGAGGAGAAACTTTTATGGCCTCGGGAAGTGTATTAGGAATTCCTAAAATGTCAATACTAGTAGGCATTATTTCATCTAATGATGATTCAATTTGTCTTTTCAGTTTGACAGAATTATAATTTATAGATGGAGAGGTACAGTCAGGGGTTGGAGTCGCAGTATTAGAAGAAGAATTTAAAAAAATACTGGGTGAACTCGATTCATCAGAACAAAAACCTCCAGATACGGTGTGCGGGAATGAATTCATTGAAGTTGATGGATTTTCAGTTTTAACTTCACCATTAATTCTATTGTTTATAGTGTTGCTATTATTTCGCGTATCATGCTGTGTGCCATTTTTATTTGTACCTTGATCTGATTTTATTGTCTCATGTTCATTTAGTATATTGTCAATATTATTAGCTTTCATTTTATTTTTCTGTATACGAATGTAATTGTATAAAGTATTAGAATAAAATGAGTTTATAAAAATAGCTTTTTCACATATTTTATAAAATAAATTGCCTAGGTATGATTTGATTTACTTGTATGTTAGTTTTATTATTTATTATATAGTATTTGTTATTTATTATATAGTATTTGTTATTTATTATATAGTATTTGTTATTTATTATATAGTATTTATTATTTATTATTTGTCATTTGCAACTTGTTATTAATCAATTATTATTTATATTGGTGTTCCATTACTATTATTTATTACTTTACAATTTTTATATTTATATGTTTTATCTTTTCAACTTTAATTGAACCCCTACTCACCTGGATTTCTATTTTATTTACCATTTGTCACACCTTATATTCTGTATTTGTTCTTTATCATCTTTTAATATCGAATTGACTATCGCGTTTAAACTATGTTACAAAAGAAAAAAAGAAATTAGTGCTGATGGAACATGTGATTTAGGGAACGGTACAAAAATTACGCTAAAATAAAATTACGTTTTAAGAAATTAGCCAAATATAGTAATTAGGCTGAATATGTTTTTTTTTCCAGTTAATGGGTTGTGATTAGCTAATCAAAATATAAAAATAATATTTCAAAGTATTATCTTATGAATACTTTACAAATTATTGATAAATTTACTACTCAAAAAAAAGAAAAACTTATTTTATAAATTATTATATTTAATAATAAAGATTTTTACTTTCTGCCAAAGATTGAAATATTATAATTATTTCTATATTACTATTTATTTTTTTTTATTAACCCGTAAATTATTACCCCATAATAAATACTTCACATTATTTTGGCATAGCAACAAAAAATATTAGAGATAACAAAATGAAAAGAGGGTAAATTTTATAAGAACGAATAGTAAAAATGATGTTAAATAACTAAATAAAAGTAAATAAGTAAAAAACGAGGACAATTAAAAGAAAAAACATTAAAATAAAATAATAAAATAATAAAATAGTAAAATAAAAAAAAATTAAAATATAAAATAACAAAGTAATAGAGTAATTAAATAATAAAATTATAAGTAACAATAAAAACAAAAGCAAAAGCAAAACGAAAAAATAAACATAAAAAAGAATATATTATTTTTTTATTTTATTTTATTTTCATTTCATCTATTACATAGGAAAAATATATACATATATAAATTATATAAATATAAATATAGAAAAATATATTTATAAGATATACATTATATACAAACATTTCCACAAATAGATTTAATGCCAGTTTAGTAAATACATATGTATAATTAGTAAGTTTCAGCTTATTTCCATATTAAGTGTAATTTCTAACAGATTATTTCATTAGATTTATTTACAAAACTATTTTAATTTCATTTAAAAAACCTTTTTTAAACAATAAAAAAAATCAAAAAAAATTATAAATGTCTAATTTAAATAACTCTTCCCAGGTGGAAAATAATACTGTCCATAGAAAAAATAGTAGTAATACAAGTCGACCTAAAATAAAAAGATCAATTTCAGATGATTCTTCTGCTAAATCTATAAATACTTTAAATACTTCAAATATTAACTCTTTGTTGCAGAAAAGACAACCTAAACAATTTGTTGCTTCAAGACACTCCAGAACTTTTTCTTTAGGAAAGAATATCAATCGTTTAGGAAAACAAAATGCTTTAGGATATTCTAGTGTAGATCTAACTTCAAATAATTCAAATAGTTCTGTTATTTCTAAGTCATATTCATCTATAAATTCTCAAATGAACCAGAATAATTCTAATTCAACTGATAATACAAATTCAAATGCAAATTCAAATTCAAATTCAAATTTAAATACCTTAAATATTTCAACCTCAAATGAGAATCTCAAACAACCAAAATCACCTGCCAAGCAAGATAAATCTTCGAAAAGACCTCCTCTACCTCCAAGTCTAACACAATCATCTAGAGCAAGATTTCAAAAATCTAGATCAACCGATAATTTCGGCCTACACAGAATTTTAACAGAATCACGTTTAGCTGCACGCGGCTCTCATACAAAACCTTTGCCTTCCTTAGAACTCAAGCCACCTCGTACAAAAAAACAAAGGAAAAAAGCTATAATGGATTTACAAATTCAAAATGACGAACAGTTAATTGACAAACAATTTGATAAAGATATTGGTACCACTCTAAACCAAAATATTGACAGAAATATAATTTATCAGTCCCCTACTGCTTATTTATATGAATTTGAAAATCATAAACAAAACTCTACTTATGATATGAAAAATAATGAGAATAATGAAAATAATTTGAATATAAATAAAAATAATATTGAAAATGAAAATAGCACAAAGTTAAATGAAACCCATAATGAACAAACTAATGCCAATAGGGAGGAAACCCATGTTGACAATAAAAACACAAAAATAAGTGAAAGCCAAGCTAGCAATCAGAATACTATTAGTACAAATGAAAACCATAGTGATAGTCAGGATATTGTTTTAGGTAAAAATGCTGATGAAAAATATATACACGAAAATAATACAACACTTTTAAAGCAAAACGAACTTGATTCCGGTAATCAAAGTAATTTAAAAAAGCAAATCGAAAGCAATAAAGCAACAGAAAATTCAAAAACAAAAGTTCCCCAAACATTAAATAACAACACCATCTCAACTAATAATTCACATAGCCCTTCAAATAGTCTTGCGATCCAGCAACATGATAAGAATGTTCAAACTAAAATCCTGACGCTTTCCTCAAACAAAGATAAAATAGATGAAGTTCAATTGGATGGCTCTCGAAGTATAGATATACAGAAGGATAAATCTAATTCTATACTGAATATACCTGCTGGGAATTCCACTCAAAAATTCTCTCCTGCATCACCAGCGCCTGCTCCTCCACAATTATGTAATGATCGCGTTATTATTCACAATGATTTTGATAATCATAGTGGATTCACTACTTCCAAAGCAACTACTACCAACGCATTAATCAATAACAACAATAATCCGTCTAATTCGATTAATTTTAACAGTTCTCAAAATAAACTAGATGTGGATTCTTTACAAAAAGGTAAACTGAATGAAGAAAGTCAAGGTTATTTTAAGAAATCTAATAATTATTCGTCATCAACATTATTTTCAGATCTTGAAAGCAGCACAAATACAAAAGACAATTCAAGTACATCTAATTCTTACTCTGAAAAATCTCCAACTAAGATTAAACAAGACTCTAGCAGCATTTTAAGACACGAATATGTTACTTCTGTAACTTCTTCAGCACTTCCTGTCCATACTCGCACGCAACAAAAGCTATGGCTTCAAAGAGCTAGTATCAATGATGCTGCACATTCTACTTCCGGGTTAAATGATAAATCTTCAGCTAATATTGCTGGACTTACTCGAGTACAACAATCAACATTTTTAAATGCAAAGCTTATTAGAGAAATAGAACATGCATCAAAGGATTATGAAAATATAAGGAGGTTTTCAAATCCGTTGAAAATTGCATTAACAAGACTTGAATTAAATCATTTAATAAACTTTAATGATAATGAAAATGACACTTCTTCCTCAAACCAACACCAAAATAATTCTTCATCGTCAGATGCTCTAGCGCATCATTCTCATAGTGCCAGTTTATCTGGTGTTCGATCTTCTCCGATAAAACGACCTAGTATAGAACGGAGTTATTCATCTAAAGACACTGTATCTAACAAACCACAACAAGGTGATTCTGTAACATTGCAATCAGGAATAATCAAAGACACTGGAGTCAAATCTAATCATATTCCTGTTTCATTTACAGTGACGAATTTATGCGAACTAGTAGAACAGTCTTCTCTTGAAAAAAATAAAAGGGCTTCAACAATTTCATTGCCTCATTCTGCTTCTGATGAAACAAAAACTAATTCAAGCGATCCAAAGAATTCAATGGTAGTTTCTAAAAAGACAAATGACTCTGAAATACAAAATTCTTTGGAAGATAAAAAAAGTGAACAAAAGAAAAAAATTTTAGCCAAAATGTGGAGTGAGGGATGGAAAAAGGAATCAGAAATGGCTAAAAGTAATGATTATTCAGATAATTCGGGGCAGCAGTCGGATCCACAACAACAACAATTATCTCATGGCCATAGTCTGTCTCATCATCCACATTCCCGTTCTCATATGAATGTTCATTCTTCTCATTCTCATCCGCACAACTTTCATAATTCCTCAATCACATCTTCTATAGCTAATTCAAAAGTCACTTTAAATTCACCCGTCTCGCAAGGAACAATGGATTCATTACATTCTGCCCGTATCCAGCAGCAACTTAGATTGCAACAAATGCAACAGCAAGAGGCTTCATCAAATTTAGCACAGTTCAACAAGAAAGGAGCACAACTTAATAACATATCTCAAAATAGCAAAGTTAACTTGAAGGAAACGAATAAAAGTAATGAGAGTATTCTCAATCAAAATACTAACGATGTTGGTCCTACATATCCTTCTGCTGTAAGATCTGCAATGACTTCTCGATCGGCAAATAAGCAGGTGCGACCAAGTGACCAGAAACAAAACAGTCAAGTTAAAGTATAAAGAATTTATTTTTAGAACCATTGTATCTGTCTAAACACGCTTTTTTTTTTTTTTTTTTTTTTTTTTTTTTTTTTTTTTTTTTTTTTTTTTGTTATTTTTTTTTT
>JAKTQT010000342.1:6837-20001 GCA_030579355.1 Botryozyma nematodophila | reverse complement strand
GAAAGTTAAAATAAAAAAAAAAAAAAAAAAAAAAAAAAAAAAAAAAAAAAAATTAAAAAAAAAAAAAAAAAAAAAATAAAAAAAAAAAAAAAAAAAAAAAAAAAAAAAAAAAAAAAAATAAAAGAAAAATTATTAAAAAAATTAATTATATTTCATTTAATGAGAGTCTTTTTTCTCGCTTAATTCAATTTGTTTAGCTTTATTTTTATATCTAAGTCTATAGATAAAATTCTTTTACTACGAATTTAATCTTTTTTTATTTAACAATTGTTTTACAAAGTTGCTTGTAGATTACTTCCATGCCTTTCAATTCGTTTCAACAAATTTTGCTCATCTAAAATTTATTAGATGATTAAAATACACATGTATATGAAGATAACATCATAATTATTTATTTGATATTATATAATATACTATTGTAATATACCAGTAAAGAAAACAGACAAATTGGAGCTAAGAAAAAAAAAAAACGGTATTAACTGAAAGATATTATATTAAAAACTTAAAAAATTGTAACCCAAAATTCCAAAAACTTCCATCTCCATAATTAATTAATGTAATGATATTATCCGTCCCCATGCAATGAAGTAAAAACCAACCCAAGAACAACTAGTAATAAGATAAAATAAAATCTAGTGAAGTTTAATATCTTCAAATATTTTCGAATAAAAGCCTGAATATACTTCAAAATTAACGTTTGCTAATCGACTAATATTTTTTTGCAATAAGTAAATTTCTTCTGTATATCCTAATAGGCCACCTCTTTCTAATATATTATTTTCCACAACAGAAAATTTCTTCCCCATATTTCCATCTTTAGATGAACCTTTACGTAAAGAGCAAAACCCTGACGCCACGTGTGCTGGTACACACATTCCCATGTCATTTTCATTAATCTCATTTTGCTCATCATCTGTATTCAAATGAATTCCATGAATCAAGACTTTTTGTAATTGCTTAAGAACAGCTTGTGAAATACCATCTTCTCCAGAATAAATACGAGTAACAATTGATTCAACAAATCCACGAGACATAGGTAAATCATGCGCAATTTTTTCTTTTTCAAACTTACTTTCATTTTTTTTATGAGAGTTTAAATAGCCTGTATCATGTAATTCAATAGTAGCATTTTTCTCTTCTTTTTTTTCATTCTTTTCATTTTTTTCTTTGACAGTGGTTATGTTGTTATTACTAACCTCTTCATCAACCAACGCAATGCCTCTTACAACAAGAAAGTTATCAATTATTCTCATTATACGTCCAACTATAGTCTTTTCAAACTGAGTTCGAATAGTTTTAAGCAAAGGCTCTTTCAATAAGTTCCAGTCTTTTTCTAATATATATTTATTACCTTTAGCCATTGATTTAAGCGCTAATATTATTCCAGCTGTACTCACAATAGTACGAGCTTCCATCCAATAACTATAAATTCTATCACAATCCATTTTTAAAGTTTCAGGTATGTTTTCAAATCGATTCCCATTTCCAAAGAATTGAATTGGTTTAAGCTGAGTAAAATCAATACACATTTTAGTGAAAGCAAACTTGTAAACTGATTCAACTGAAAAATTGCGTTCTTTCAGCGGCTTACTTGCATCTTCTCTAGGTTTATGATTTACTGTACTAGAATTACTTTCATACAAAGATGGACTATTTAAAGGAGCCCCAGTAGAAATTATTGTTTGATATGCGTCTGATAACCATTTAATAGTTCTTCTCAGCCCACTATTGGGATTTGTTTTGTTAATGTCCAAAAAATCTTGAAATCTCTGTCGCTCATAACTAACTGCGTAAGGCATCAATAACGATTTTATTGAATAAAGCTCAAAATTTATTAAATCTAAGTACATTAGATTAATAATTTCAAATATTTTTTCAATTCTAGATATTTCATCTGCTACATTTTTGGTGCAAGTACTTGTTGTGAAAACATATAGTCGGTTGATTTGAATATCGCGTACAGGAGCGCACATTTTTCTCATAATGTTAACTACTATTTCGTATAAATCCCTACTTTCAAAATGCCCAGAAGTTGTCAACTTCTTACATATAACTGAAAAGTCTAAGTCATCTAAAATTTCTTGAATCATAACATCCTTTTTAGAATTATTAATATTCTTGTAAACTTTTAACCCATTTTTAGCCTTGCAAAGCTTTTCTGCATCACTTTGATTTAACACTTTGCGAATAATATCATTAATATCATCTGAATTTTTATGTAGTGTCAACAAGGCAAGTTGAAAAACCCTCGCAATTATTGGTAACCAAATCAATTTATTTCGATAGAAGACAGATAAAGCTTTTAAATCTTGTTGGAATATAGAACCACCTATCAACCCGTCCGTAATTCCTGGGTGTGTTCTGATCCTGAAATTTGGGTCAACAACCATGTCATGCAAAAACTGTGAATTGGCAATAAATTGAAAAAAGCGATTGTTTGATTGCTCAAATTTTAAGTATGCTGGGGTATTAAAATCTGGTCGAGTGGAACTTTCATTGCTCTTTAACGAATTCGAATCTGAATTGTTAGTTTCACATACATCTTTTGTATTAGTTTTCTCCTCAGTAGATATTTTGTTTTTTTTTGAACAAGGTTTTTCAAGAACTTCAACTATGTTTGAAAGTTCTCTAGCAATATTTTGAAGATTTTCTTGCATTGACTTCTTTGTTAATTGTGAATTATTATTGATTAATTTATCTTTCTGTGAATCTAAGATTTTTAATTCTGAACTAAGTGAAGCCATGTCTTGTGATGGGAAACTAAATGCATTCTCTAAACGAGTCTTTTCAATTGCTTCACTTATAAGTTTTCTAATTTTAGATTTATCTATTATAGTATTTAATTTAGCAATAATGTTAAACTTCGACTTTGTTATGCCTTCAAAATATTGTTGAGAGTCTTCATTCATAAGGGATCCATTCTGCTGGCGCCTCATTATAGAAAATTTTAATTTTTCTAATTCAGTATAATGATTTATAGATCTGTCTATCAGATCTTGTAAGTCTCCTTTTAACCAATCTTCAAATTTGGTTGAATAAACAAAATAATCTCTGACAAAAGCAACCAAAGAAAAACCAGATTGGTTTTTGCAATAATTTTCAAAAGAACATAAACAGGCTTCAGTACTTGCTCTAAGCTCGGGAAATTCTAAAACCCCATTTTGATCCGGATAAGTATGGATTAAAAAAGCTGCCAAAAAAACTCTAGCTATTCTAGTTGGAGCACCTTTTTTCTTGATTGCTGCAGGACTGATAGAAGGAAGCAGATTATTATGTCTTTGTAAATATTTGCTATTTAATGACGAGTTCTTTATTTTTTCTAGAGTAGCCAGGTAATGACAAATCACGATTGAAATTGGAAAAAAAATCTTGGTAGAAACATCTAAAACAACACTTGAAACAAGTTTAGCTTGAAAATCCGTAAATGATAGTTCATTAGAAAGAGGTTTTTTAACCGATAGTCCAGTACACGCTGCAAAGGTTTTAAGGAGTAACTTAATACGATTTTTTCTAAAAGATTTTTGAATTTTAGTAGCCGAATTATTAATTAAATCAGCATCTAAATTAGCTAAGTAAATAGAGTAGTCATTATCAATCGAATCGTATTTATTTGAAGCTTCTTTTAACGCAGCAGCTGGATGCTCATGCTCTACAGGAGAAACTAAGTTAAGTGGTTTTCTTTCTTTACATGAGTTTTTAGGTAGTCTACTAAGAGGATTAGGAAAGTCCAAGTTTGAAGTTGAGTTTGAACGTGAATCCAAACTTTCTAAAGGGCTTTCGTAGTACTCTAATGATTTTAAAGTTTTATCGCTCTCGTCTTTTTTGTTATTATTCTTGCTATTATCATTATTACTATTGATATTATTATTAGCTATATTATTGTTTATATTTTTCTTCAGACACTTATTTTCAATTTCATCATTGATTTTGGGGTTATTTTGGTTTTGGCTTTGGCTTAAATTGTTTTGTTTTTCTTGATTACTTAATATGGTATTGTCGATAGTAGTTTCATCAGGAATAATATTACTAGTATTGTTCTTATCCTTTTCACCTTCGTTGGTATTAACATTTAATTTGTCCTCATTTTTGTCAACATTTGAATCTTCATTGGATTTTTTAATGACCTTATCAGTAGTATCATCTGTAGACTCTTCTTTAATCGATAAACCTCGACAAACTTTTTTATACATTTTTAAAGAATTTAACCACTTTGAGGAGTACTTTTTTAATTCTAAAAACTCTTTATAATTTTTTGAATATAAGAATTCAAGATTAAGTGGATCTTTTTCAGTTGTGAATCTTTGTAAATTTTGTAAAAAAATATCAGAGTCGAATAAACCTAAATTTAAATCAGAATCTAAATCTGAATTTAAATTCAAATTCAAATTCGAATCCTTTGTAGTCACATCAACTGTTTTGTTATTGTTAGTTTTAACGTGGAAAAAAAAATTAACCCTTTCAAATGACTTATTTGAGTCTTCCGTATTACTATGGTTTTTAACAAAGTAGTTTTGTTCTTTCTTTTTAATATGGGCTAGTTCAAGTTTATTATGAATATAAAATTTTAGTATAATAGACCTCTTTTCTAAATTTTTCTTATTATAATAAGACACTTTTTTTGCATAATCCACGTGTGATTTTGCAACTTTTGCTGTTTTTCTAAGTTGTTTTAATCGGTTTTCCTGAGCCTGTTCCAGTTTCTCCTCTATAGCAACTAATGATGTTGGCGAGTTTTGTATTTTAGTCAATTTTGCGGCTATTCTCCCCGGTAAATATGATGACAACGTTGCCGAATTTTCGTTTTCAGTTGAACTTTTTGTTTGCATTTTCTTTATTACTTATTTATTTACTTATTAATTTAGATTTTCTTTCTATGTAAACAAAGATATTAATTATAGTATTAATGTATATTTTTTAAAAAATTGTCTATATATATATATATTTATATGAATAAATAAATAAATAAATTTATATGAGAGTTAATTATCACGTTATTTGCTTTATATTGCACAATATTTTGCAGATATACATAATATATTAACTTACATAATAAATTCAAAAGGGAAATTCCAACAAATCTTCAAATTAATTAACTTCCTTAAAATTTATAATGTTTATGTGATTATGCAAGAAATTTTTAAAACTCATTTACTTATGTACACTTTTTTAAAAATTTTTTTTAAATATAGTTCATATAATGATAATTCATAACAATTACAAACATTCGATTTTATGTGTATTGTAAATAATTACAAAAATTAGATATTCGCTTATAAATTTTATAAAAGTATCGTATAATTAAAGTTTTCTTATCATCTATAAATCCATTCTATTATTCATATCACCCAAATATGTTTATCCATAAAACTAATTTTCAAAACCTATAAATCTATCCAATGCATAAGAAAATCAAAAAATCAAAAAACTAAAGATATTAAAAGAATCAAAAATTAAATCAAAAACTAAATCAAAAAATATAATATTTCAAAATATTCAAATTAGTAAAAAAAATAAACTCATTTATGAATTTCCCAACAAAATAAAAAATTCATTTAAAATTAAAACTTTGCAAAAACATACCCCCTCTTAAATATTTACATTAAAACCAAATAAAAATAAAAAATACAGCCCTTATGTAGACATTTAATCATTTAGGGTTCTCAGATTGATTTTTTAGCTTACCAATAATTTTGCTAATTTTAGGTAAATTTAAATGAAATTGGGACTTATTTGAATGGTCGTAATTGAAATCATGCTTACCATTATCTGCTCCGTTTTCATTCTTGTCTTGCTCAAATATATTATTATTCTTGATTCCATGAAATAAAAATTTTTTAGACAAAATCGCGCTCGAAGTACTTAACGTACTAGAAACACTTCCTCTCCCATGCTTTTGGTTCGGAGATGGACTTAAAAAATTTCCGTCTTCTTTTTTCTCTGTCAATGAATTTTTGAAACGTCCGATCCTATTTCCAATATAATCTCGTTTACTAACTTTGCAACAATCATTTTTACCAATCGGATTAGATTTTACTTTTCGTATAAAATTATTGTGATAGTACTTATCATTTTCTTCTTCATTATCATATGCAGTGACCTGCTCATCTTCTGAATCATCTATTTTATATTCATCTTCATTGCTCGCTATACTCTTTCCACTCTTGATTATCAATAAATCTATATCTTTTCCAATTTCTTTGTTGTTTTTGTTTTGAAAAATATTTTCATTTAAATATGGTTTAGCAATTTTTTCATTATTAATTGATTTTAAATTCGATTGCTTTGCTTCACTAAAGTTTTTAGAAGAATTACAAATATTCAATTGAGTCTCACTCATTCTTCTGCCGGCTAGATTATCTATCTTTAAACCGTCCGGTGGTAGCTTTAATAGTGATACTTTATTAATACTTAATCCATTTTCTTCATCCGTTGAAGTTTTAGGGCATCCATTTTGTATGTTTTCTTTTTCTAATTCATACTCACGTGCTAGTTTTATTATTTTTGTTTCACTCGCACTTAAAGCAGAATTTTCTATAGATTTTTCCACTTGTTTACTTGATAATTTAGTTTGTATAGAAGGTTGCAATAGATTTTTTGTGCATGAACTATGGTTTGCAGTTGGTGCTCCAGTGAAATTATCCAAAACATTATCTTCAGAAGGAAAAGAATTACATAGAGTGTTGTTAGTTTTGGAATTCATTCTATCATCTGATGCACTAGAAAGTCTATTTTTCAAGTAAAATTTAAAATGATTTTTCTGACTACTGCTACTAGTTAACATTTTCAGATCACCATCGTCTGTTGACGTTCTTTCTGTCGAAGTTCTTTCTGTTGATGATGGGGTCATATCTGAAAAGTAAGCTTCCACATCGGATACATCAGAAGAAACAGGATCTGAAGAAGCTGTAGTTCTTATGTCAGCATTTAGAGTTGCAGAAACAGCAAAGTCATTGTTTCCTATTGTTTTGATTGACTTCGACATTGCTCGGTTAGATTCCTCGCATTTATCAAAATTATTAACTGAAGAAGGACACTGTCGCTGCTCAACTTGGAATAAATTTTTTGCATCTTGAGGGTTAACCAGATTAACGGTACCAAATAGAACCGATTTATTTGAACAAGGGCTATTTAAAGAAGAGATAGGAATATTTTTACCAGGTATATTGCTAGAAGTAATGTCTGATGAACTATTATTTAGATTTGACCAAGAAGAAACTTTACTGCAAGGGCATAAATCTGCAAGACTAGAAAAATCAGACATATCATCATCTGCTAAAGATCCTGAATTGCTACTAATAGTGTTTAAATTCCTTAATTTCGGAGATTCTTTTGAAGATTTATATTCTGCATGAGGTAAAGCATTTGGTTTATTTGAAGATAAATAAGCTTGTAGCTTGCTTTGATAATCGGAAGAAGTCTCCACGGTATCCATAGACAATCCAGAATCTATGGGAAATGGGGAAGAGCTGTAAATAGAATAAAAAGACGAAGAATTGGATAAATTTTTGCAACCATCTGAGCAATCGAATGAGTTATTTTTAGCGGAATGACACATGCCTTTATTAGCATAAGAATTAATTTGACATAAAAATGGTATAAAAGCTGAAGTATAAATAAGATCTCTAATAATTGCTTCTGCTTCAACAAAATTTGAAGGGGAAGGGGGGTTTGGTAATACAATTTTGCTATTTGAATGTACAAGCAAACTTTCCTTAGAAATTGAAAATCTTAAGCTATGTGAAACATTATTTTTTTTCAACTCTTTCAAATTTGAAGTGGAGCTATCATCAGTAAATTCTTTTCCAAGCAATTCAGAAAGTTGAGATTCAAATGAATCATTTAATTTGAGTAGTGAATCGATTATTTCTGACGGAAGATTAACTTCACGCGGCGATCCGGGAGTAATATATTCATCAATTATTTTTTGCCAGAAAAGTGTTAAAAGTCTTTTTTGCTGGTTAAAGTTTTTTTCTTTGTCATTGTTATTTTCATTGTTGATACTATCTTCAATATTGGTATTATTTTTTTCTCCACTCAAAAAAGTTAATCGGTTATACTCATCACGATAATGTGATATGTCTAAAAAGAATTCTAAAATTTCAAGACAATTTAACCGAGATAGAAAAGCAACAAACGCCGGAAAATTTGCTGGAGGAGGTGCGCGTTTTGTTAACACCTCATCTAAAGTAGGATTATGAAAAGAGCTGTCATTCAGTATATTAAGTTTACCACATCCATTAATAGAATTAGTATTTTTCCCTTTAAGTTCCATTTGCTTTAAGCATCAGTAAGTTTCCAAAATGTTCAATTTATGTAATATAATTTAGTTTAGTAGTATAATAAAATATAACTAATCATTTAAAATAATAATGTAATACAACTTGATAATTTGGCCTAAACTAAGATAAATAATTTTAATTTGTACTTTAAAACTAGAGTGACATCAAAATCATATAGAGCCAAATTCCTAAAGTTGAGAAATCTTGTTTGTTTGTATAAAAAAAATAAAATTGTTTGTTTATTTAGGAGTAGAAAATAGGAGTTGATTAAATCATACAATTGCTTATGTAATTTAAGAATTAGGGTAACTTGAGTTGAATAATAAAAACAATAATAGTAATAAGCGTGTATGCTATTTTTTTTTATGTATACAATCACTAATCGCGTAATACTATGCCCAAAACGGTTTTGTGTTTGCCGGGTTTATAATGGTCTTGACTTGGACATAAGACTAGTGCTGTCTTTACTTTTTTGAACAATGAATGTAAAAGAGCTTAGATCCATTGACCGAACAGATAAATTTATTTTAATTATCCTTCCTTTTTGAGCGGCATATATTTAAATAAATATTTATATACGCTAATATAAGCTAAAAAATAAATGCAATTACATGAATTAGGCATAAAAGTAAAATTAAAATTAAAACATTATAATAATTAAAGAACTAACAGATTCGTCTTATATGTGTAGATATAGGTACTATATTTTAATTTATAGTAACAATTGTTTTTTCTTTTTGTCATTTTTTTCCCAATTCTTTTTTTTTTTCTTGCTTTGTTAATTGTTGTTTTATATTCTTTATTCGTCTTTCTAATTTTATAAAAAGCCATCATCCTTTCTTTTTCCTATTCCAGAAAACCCTATTGATTTAAGAATATTTAACACAAATTCATATACTTGTGTAATAACTACTTTTATTAATCCTGAAGATTTTCGACTTTTTCGTTCACCAGCTGCTGCACCGTCATTTGAAGCAGGGAGTACAAAGTCACCAGCACTTAAACTGACAAATAAAGAGAATGGTATGAACCATAAGCAAATACCAAAAAATGAGGAAACTTGTGCATAAGATGGTAAATTAGGAGCTGCATAATATGGATCAGCTGCCCTATATGATAATCCTGGCAATTCCGGATTGCTAAAGTAGTTGAACCATAAAATATGATTGGTAATTACAAGAACTAAAAGTTAGCGAATTTGAACTTGACAAACGAAACACAAAATATGATGCTAATACAGATTGTAGAATATACGTGTAGAAAAAAAATAGTATAAATATTATATAAAATAAAATATATGTTATAAAATTTAAAACAATATAAAATATAAAATGTAATAAGATACATAAAACACTTTAAAATAAAATACAATAAAATACAATAAAATACAAGCCATATATGTATAACGTAATATAAAAAATATACTTCATTTAAACTTACTGCATGATAAAATGAAAATAGGACTAGACCATTTGATAAAAGGAAAACTGCTTAAATTTTGATAATGGATAATTTGTGTAAATATTGACAATAAAGTAAGCCAAAAAGAAAGTCCATCAACTAAATATAATAATATATGAATTACGATGATGGCATAAATTGATCTGCGTAGAAACTTTTTCGCAGCTACGGAATGCTCTTCAATAATTTCGGAAACATAATATAAACCAGATGCTAAATAAGCCTGTTAGAAATGAAAATAATAATAAAATTCAAAGTAGGAATAATTCAACACACCTATTGCTAAAGTAAGTAATGAGAACCCTAGAACAACTCCAGTATATGAAAGTAAAGTTAATATAATCATTTTGAGTTTATATAAGTTTATGTATATATATAAACAAATGAATTATATTATTATTTTTATGTAACTTATTTAATTATTTATTATTTTTTAATTTTTCCTGTTGATGCTTATAACAATGTAAATAATTAAATATAGTAAAAAACCTATAATGCGATATAATACCGATATTACTATTATTTTGTCTAGATTTAGTACATTCTGCCCTGTAAACTGGCTGTAAACAACATAAAAATAGATCGTAAATACGATGTAATTATTTAAATATTTACTTAGGGTTTTTTACTCTAACAAAATAAATATTTGGCTTATGTAATTAATTTACAAAAATTAGTCATTATAAAATTAATTTAGAAATTACGTTTAAAGCTGAAATGAATCAAGATCAAATAAAATAAAAGCGTCACGTGTTAATGAACATATTAAATAAAAAAAACTATAGCAATTCATCAAGTATTCACGATGCCTTGATTATAGCCTACGAGTAACAAATTGTTACACTTATTAGATATTTTGCCATTTTTTCTTATTTACATAGTAGTATTTGATCAATAAATAAGAGTAACACATGTATATTACTAGTAAATCTGTTGTCCATATAAACTTTATTTCTATTTTAAGTAGAGCACATAATTAATAAGAAAAAATATAGAAAAAATATAGAAAAGAATAAGAATAAGAATAAGGAGAATAAATAATAAGAGTAAAACTCTCACAAGAAAAAAGATCAGCGTTTATCTAGTTATGCGAAATAGACTTTTCAATTGTGTTCAATTCGACTAAAGTTGATTAGCAAAAAACTAGAACTAATTTTTGCTCCTGACTATTAATTCTTTTTTAAAAAAATGCATTTTTAGTAAACAATGGAATTGCTACTTAATATCAAAAGTGTTTTCAAAATCAAGCTTTTTAGTTTCATCGATTTTACTATTATTGAAAGTCCATCGCTCATTCGCATACTAATTCAAAAAATGAATATCAAAAAAACCCATTGCAACAAATATTTAGATTTCCGTCTTTACTAAAATTACATATCATGTAAACAAACTAAGCCCATTTATATAGTTTATTTTATTTAAACCACGCATGATTTAGATAGTCTTTAGAAACTGAGTATTGCTATAAATAATTTTGCTGTTATTATTTCCCAATTGCTAAGTGTTGTATATTAATCCTTTATTCAATAGATGGACAACTCTTATTTATTTAATCCTGAATTCAAACTTTCCGAAACGAGAGCGTTTGAGTCTTAAAATTAGTACTTCCAATTAACACAGAATAAAAAAAACAAAGTGCCAAATATTTACACAATAAATATAAATATATAATTAGCTGATTAAAAAATAATTTCTCTTGTTCGAATAAAGTATATAAATAGTATTCAAGTTTTTCTTTCGAATGCGGTAATTCAATCTTACCTTTTTGTATTATAGCTATATTAAAGCAATTTTTCTAGCTGATTGTCGAATCCTAGTATAAAACCCATGCATTTAGATCTATTATGTATAAGGCAGAAACGAATTCTTAAAACCATAGTAAAAATACCACTAAAACATGAACATACCAATACATCTATTCGAATAATAGCTACTCGCATAGTAGTTATTGATGAAAGTTAAGAGAACAAAAAAGAATCAAAAAACTGGATCCTATATAGTTTTAGTGAAAAACTGAATAAATACAATACTGCCTTAATATAGTGTACTTATATACGAAGCAACTCACGTAAATTCCTTTAAATCATCAGTTTCAAATAAAAGCATTTGTATCTTATAATATAAAAAAATTCCAATTAAAACTGTCTCTAGCTAATAAATATCATGTGCTTAATAAAATATTTGTCGATTTACTCAGTTCTGTCTAGTTACTAGACAACTAAAGCACTGACCCTTCCATTCAAGAAATATTTTACTCAATTGTATTTTCTACCAATATTTTATAAAGATTACTTTTTTAAACTATTCTAAAAGATAGATAAAATTCACATGGCTTAAATTAAATTTATTTCAGTCTTACCATAGATAATCATAGCTTGTAGTATACTATGCCTAATATATAATATGCAATTATATTATTTACTGATTTAATTGGTTCCAATTTAATACATATTTGTCTCTATACTTTTAAACTATGTTTTTATAATAAGAATTACATTGGTTTAATGTAAATTTATAAAATAATTAATGTGATTAAGTGAACACGTCCATAAATTTCTTGCTATATGAATAGTTTGTTGGAAAAAGCTTTTATGTTCCTGAAGATACTGAATGATACTGTTCTTTTAAATCATAAAAACACTTTCGCTAAAATAAAGTGAAATATCGCTCCTACTCCTACTAGATATGCACTACAGTAGAAAAGCTAAAAACTTTTCAGTCAGTCAGTTTTTAAATTCAATGTAAAATTTTAATTCATTACAACAACATAAAATTTTAAATATGCAAACAAAAACAATTATTTAATAAACCAGGTAAAATCAGAAAAGCCTATTTCAAAACCAATTCATTATATTATTAACAAAAAGTAGATTATCATAGTATTGCTAAAAAAAACACTTTGCAAACCAATGGGATAGGGTTGGTTGGATATTTATTGTTATGGTTACAAAAGACTTCGACGGCTTTTCTACTACAGGATTTTTATTGAACTTACGTATTTTGACTAGTTAATATCTAAAGAACCTAATAAAATCAAGAAAAAAAAATCATTTCTTATATTATTGTTTATTTAAATTGATTGTGTAATTATATAGCATATATTTATATTTTTAAATTGAAAAATAGAAAAATATAATATAACAAATATAAAATATAAAATTTAAGGATAAAATTCGTTTATAGTTGTTAAAATGGTTACTTATATCTTGGGAAAGTCTTTTCGAGGGAATGCGCTTGTTAGTGTACGTATTTGGAATGGATATTTTACTGTGCATAGGATATTTTATACTAATACTTGTTTATAGATAGCATTGACTAGAAAATTTGCAGGATTGGGAAAAAACACAGCGGAAAAAATATGTGCAAAGCTTGGGTTTTATCCTGCAATGCGTATGCCTCAACTAGGTGAAAAAGAAACTATTGA
>JAKTQT010000341.1:0-10696 GCA_030579355.1 Botryozyma nematodophila | reverse complement strand
AAATCAAAAATAAGTTCAAATTCAAATTCAAATTCAAGCACAAGTTTAAATCTTAAAAATCAAAATCAAAATCAAATTAAAAGTAAAAGTAAAAAATCCACACAAAAGAAATCCTCTACCACAATATCATCCTTATCTGGAAACACACCATCTCAAGCTGCAAACACGAATATTTCTACCCATTCAAACGCTTCTTTTCTTCATCAAAAATCTGCTTCAACTTCATATTCTAATGTCTCTTCTCCATCTTATTCCTCCCATGTACCTCTCTCCACTTCAGCGCCTATTTTACCAATAACTGATCATATAAATGCAAAAGGCTTAGATGTCAATGTCGCTGGCGACAGTGCCAATCCAAAATTTTCTTCTTCAATTTTGTCTCGAAATACTCATGATAAAGATTCGAAGATTTCAACTCCAAATCTTGCACATTTGCCTGATGCTGAACATCATAAAGATCATCATCATGCAAAATCAAGTGTGAATTCAATTTCTTTTGATGAAAATGTTTCAAGACAAAGGAGGAAAGACAAAAGCATAGAGAATGAGCAGGTTGATGGTCGGGAGAATAATGCACAAGAGCAAAAAGAAATTAGGAAAAATCAAGAAGAAGAAACTGGAAATTCTACATTAGATAAGAATTCTTTAGATAAAACTGTAACTAGACAAAGCTTAATTCTTGACTCAATTGAAGATAAACATTTAAGTCATGAAGAATATACAAAAACTCATCAAAAAGATCAGATGGAAAAAATAAAGACAAATACAAGTTCGAGTACTTCTGATGGCTTATATCGTCCAGAATCACGCACAGGACGGTCTGTAACCCCAAAACTTAGCAGATCTTCCTCACGTAATAGTAGCTTAGAAAGAACCAATACATTAAAGTCAGCATCAAAATCCAATAGCAGAAGCGCTAGTAGGAGCAGGAGCACAAGTCGTAACAGATGAGGCTCGTCAGATTTCGTGTAATACAATGCGTATGCTTGATTATGATTTTTCAGATCATTACGATTTATTTAATTCCGGTGCTCCAAATTCACCACATTGGTTATTACATCCTATGCGTACAGAGTTTTATGGTAGAAAATGTCTTGTTCTCGATCTTGATGAAACTCTTGTACATTCATCTTTCAAATATATAGAGAATGCTGATTTCATTATTCCAGTAGAGATTGATATGCAGTATCATAATGTTTATGTTGTCAAACGTCCTGGTGTAGATGACTTTCTAAAACGTGTAGGTCAATTATACGAAATTGTTGTTTTCACCGCTTCAGTCGCTAAATATGGAGATCCTTTATTAGATCAGCTTGATATCCATCATGTAGTTCAGCATCGTTTGTTTAGAGAATCTTGTTATAATCATCAAGGAAATTATGTAAAAGATTTATCAAAGCTAGGAAGACCTTTGCAAGAAGTTATTATCATTGATAATTCTCCTTCTTCTTATATTTTTCAACCTCAGCATGCTGTTCCAATATCTTCTTGGTTTTCCGATGTACATGATAGTGAGTTGCTAGATATAATACCGTTTTTAGAAGATCTCGCAAGTAATAAAGTTAAAGATGTTTCAAAAGTACTCGATATATCTTTTGATGCTTGATATATAAAGAATAAATATTTATAATATGATATTTTATTAATTTATATTATATTATATCATATTATATTGTATTATATTACATTTAAATTTTTTAATGTTTATTTATACCGCCATTTTATTTAAAACTAGAAGATTTAATACCTTTATTTTTGTCTACTTGCTTTTTCGATGTTTTGTGTGTTTAAGTTTATGTTGTGTGTCTTTTCTATGCACATCTGTGTTTTATTTCTGTTTTTTTTTATTTTAATCCTTTATTCTGGTGTATTATTATATTTTTTTTTATTGCTCTACAGTTGTTTAATATTTATTACATTTGTGAATTATTACTTATTTATTAACTTATTAACTTATTTATTTAATTATTTATTTGTTTATTTGCTTGTTTTTATTTTTTTTTTATTTTTTTTTTCTTAATATTTATTATCTGTTTCAATGTTTTATATTTTATTTGATACTTAATATTTAATTCTTGTATTATTTATATTATTTATACCTTCTATTCTTATGAATTATTACTGTTGTTCGCTTTTTATTTAGGCTATTTTATAAAAGTAAGTATATTTACTTAGTAATTAAATGTATACTATCATGATAAATTGATGTTCTTATTATTTTCTATTAAATTCTTATTTATGATGTAAAATAAAGATATATTTATACTCGTACTATAAACATTTTTTTTTGGATGCAGTCTTATCTCTCTTAAAGGTTGTAAATACTTTGACACTGTTCTATTTGAATATAAAAATATTTCGTAAATACGTAATAATAGGTTTTCGGGAAGACGACATAATTTCATAAATATTAAAACAAGAATTGTTAAAGAATTCATTTTCAAAGATTAAGGGTTAGTTTTTATATACTCTGTTATGTTATATGAGAGAAAACTGTATAAATTATAATATCGTATTTATTTTAATTTACTTAATTAATCGTGTAACCATATTAAATAAGGCTTGAATAAAGCTATTAGATGTTAATTATTAAATACAATGGATAAAATTTCATCAAAGTCAGATCATTTAGAACACAGTATTGGAGAAGAATTCAAAAAGTTATCTACCAATAGTGTTGAAAAAGGAAATGCTGTAAAAAATGCTTCTGCTGGTTCAACAGAAGTTATTGATGGTGAACCGTTACCTGTCGATAGTGAATTACTTAGTGACTTCCCTTCTGACACTACAGAACTTTATTTGTCGCATAGTAAAATTTCATCAATTACAGCATTACGTCTAGGTGTAAAAGAAAAGACTGTCGATAAAGAAACGGGAAACGAAATTGTTAAAATGGTTCCAAGATTTAAAAAACTTCGTTATTTGTGTTTAAGGCAAAATTTTGTTCGCAGTCTTACTGGTCTTGAAGTACTTGATCCTAACTATTTAGAAGAATTAGATTTATATGATAATCAGATTAAACATATAAAACGAATTGGAAAATTTATTAATCTTATATCACTTGATCTTTCATTTAATAGGATTAAACATATCCCCTCTAATATTATCAAAAATTTAAATATTGAGAAGAAAAATGAAGTAGAAACACAAAATAAGAATAAGGAAAATGATTATGAAGAGGACGAGGATGATGAAGATGAATATGATGAGGAAGATGAAATTTATAAAGATAATCTTGGTTTAATACCTTTATATAAATTAAAGGATCTTTATTTAATTCAAAATAAAATTACAAAAATTGAAAATTTGTATGATGAATCTTTAAGAAAACAAAACATTCCTCAACTAGCAGATGTTTTATTTAATTTGGAATTAGGTGGAAATAAAATTAGGAAAATAGAAAATTTAGAAGGATTTAAAGCTTTAGAACAACTTTGGCTCGGAAAAAATAAAATACCAAGATTTGAAAATTTAGGTACTAATTTGAGCACTTTAAAAATTCTTGCTCTTCAATCTAATAGAATCACGAAATTAGAAGGCCTCGATCATCTTGTGAATCTAACTGAACTTTATCTTTCACATAATGGTATTAGCAAGCTTGAGAATTTAGATAAATTAACTAAACTTGAAGTTATTGATTTTTCAAACAATAGAATTGAAAAATTAGAAAATGTTAAGCATTTGAAAAAACTAAGAGAAGTATGGGCTTCTAATAATTTGATTTCAGATTTCCAACAGGTTGAAAACGAATTAAAACACCTCGAGCAATTAGACACAGTTTATTTTGAAGGAAACCCTTTACAAACAGAAAACCGATATAATTATAATTACAAACTAAGATTATGTCTTGGCCCATCGATACGTCAAATAGATGCGAACTACATTCGTTAATGATTAGAAACATATAAAACTTAATAATAATAATATTATTATTATGCATCATTTTTATATAAGCACACATTTAGAGGGCATAATACTGAACTTACATAGCGCATTTCTGCATATTTATAAATATAATAATTGGTAATTTATATTTATATTTATATTTATATAAGTGATTGTTACAAAGTAAAAACACAAAAAAATAAAATAAAAGACATTAAACACATTTAACTTAAAGATGCAAGCAAAATACCAAAACGACAACCGGAAACAGAAACAAAACATAAATTAGAAAAGCAAGTACTACTCATTAAACTCTAGATGAAAAAAAAAATACCCAACCTTACAGCCCATTTAAAATATCTAGTAGATAAAATGAAGATAAAAACTCGTTATAACGTGTCCAAAAGAGAACAGAAGATAATCATTATAAAAACAAAAAATTACTTATAGTAATTGACTAATTGAAAGGATCTTCATTAAAAACGTTTTTAAATGAAGAAAAAAGTTTATTTCTTTCAACAGACGATGATATTGAGTCTACCCGTTGTTTAAACTCTCTAGTTTTATCATCTTCTGGAACAAGGTCACAGTCATCAGAAACACTTGAAGAAATAGATAAAGATCTTTGATTGACGTTACCATTATTAATTATTAAGTTATTTTCAACTAAATTTGACAAATTTGCTTCTTGCGTTTTTTCTCCTAATCCTGACTTATTTTCTGTAGGAGGAATATAAGGTTGCGAAATATCGCTTGTGAGAAAGAGCCAATTTTGTTTTTCTGGTTTTGAGTTTGTCATTTTTATAAATTGTAATTTATTTATTGTGTTTAAATTAAAAATTGATATAATTAATAGTTTAGTTAATAATAATATTTAAACTTATATTAGAATTAGACTTATTATATATATTTAAATAATTATAAAATAAACAAAAGAAATCTGGAAAAAAAAGTGGGAAAATGTCTGCTTTTATATTCCGGAAAAATATAGTTTTGACTACAGCAAAATAATAAACAAACAAATAATTAATAATTAATAATAGAAAATAAATAAAAATAAATAAATAAATATAAACCAAGGCAAAAAAAATGCACTAAAAAAGCCAAAACGGATAGAAATCGGTTATGTCATTGTTAATGATTAATAATTAATATGAGTCAATTAGTAATCACTTGATTCATTATTATTAATAAAAAAAACGTGCCGTAATTTCCAAGTGCGGGGTTGTTTCAAAGTATAAAATTTACTGAGTCAAGGCGTACATTAAATCATTTTAGAAAAATAAAAAAAAGTGTAAGTCATGTAGCAACCAAGAGTCAAAAAGAAAACGGCAACGGTAGGAAAATAAAAAATAAAAAAAAATTAAAATTGGAGGAAAAACAAAAATTAAAATAAAAATATAAAATAAATAAAATAAAATAAAATAGCAGTCACAATTTAAAAATAAAATAGTCGCAACTCAAAATTGGAAAATTAAGACGCAAGTATAGTAATAATTAGAAAAACAATTTTAAAGGTTGAAAGGTTGACTTTTTAAGTACAGGAAATTAATAGGAATAAGGATTAAGAAACTTAATACTAGTAAAAAGTGAGTTTGCATATATGTTGGAATGCATCTTTTAAAATACATGTTTTGAAATGCATATGTTAAATTATGTTTTATTTTATGTGTTGTATGTTTTTATTTTTAGGATTTATTGTTACTAACGGATGTTTTAGTGGGTCGTCTTACAGAATATCAGGTAAATATAGAATATGATTATCAATTATTATATGGATATGATTGATTATATGTGTTATGTGTTGTGTGTTTTATGTTTTAATTGTTGTTGTACACAATAATAAAAACATAAGACTAATTAAAAAACTATTAATACTAATAAACAAATACATAAACTAACAATAAGGTCATCGGACGTAAACTTCCATCAGAAAATGAAGTAGCTCCAAAACTCTACAGAATGCGTATATTTGCACCAAACACAGTTGTTGCAAAATCACGATTCTGGTACTTTTTAGGTAAACTTAAAAAAGTTAAGAAATCAGCAGGTGAAATTGTTTCACTTAATGTTATCTCAGAAAAACATCCTAACAAGATTAAAAATTTTGGTATTTGGATTCGTTATGACTCTCGTTCTGGTACTCACAACATGTATCGTGAATATCGTGAACTTTCACGTACAGCAGCAGTTGATGCTCTTTATCAAGATATGGCTGCTCGTCACCGATCTCGTTTCCGTTCAGTTCAAGTTCTTAAGGTTGTTGAACTTGAAAAGACTGATGATATCAAACGTCAATATATTAAACAATTAGTTTCACGTGATCTTAAATTCCCTCTTCCTCACCGTGTATCAAAATCCAGATCTCTTTATGCTTACAAGAGACAATCAACTTTTTACTAGACGACTATTATATATATAAATGAAAGTAATAAAATACTATAATGTTGTATGTGTGTGTGTACATTATGTATGTGTAGAGTAAATAAATACATAAAATAGATTGTATATATATGTAAAGGATGAAAATATATATAATAATGTATAGTATATCTATATTGATGTATGGAAATATATAATAATGTATATTATATCTGTATTGATGTATATATATGTATTTATTATAATGGTATATTATCATTTTTTATGTATCAATAAATATATTCAATAGCATTGTATTTGTATGTGCATTGTACTTTGTTTACATCTATGGATATTCTATTTAATAATTCTATAATGTATAAAAAATGTTGATTTCAATTTCTATTTAATTTAGAATCAGTTTATAGAAAGATAATAGAAAATAAAACTTTATCGTAATAATAAATAAAATACGTTTCTATGGTACCTGTTTCTTAATAAAATCATATTATACGGTATAATAATAGATGCGCTAACAAATTTCTTTTGTTGTCAAGGAAAAACAAATAAAGTTTACTACTAATAATTAAATTGAACACTAATAAATTCAGATTTAATAAATTAGAGTATTGAAGTGATCTAAATTTATACATTTTTATAAATTATATAGCTAATTTATTTTAAAATAAATATAAATAATATATATATATTTTATATATTCTTTTTTTATAATATATCAATATGGTTAGTTTTATTTATTTAATTTAATTTAATGTTTGTGATTTTTTATTAACTTTTAGTCTTCTACTTCTTCTGCACCAGTTCCAGGTGGACCAAAGTCAGCAATTCGGTGAGTATATTTTAAATAATTAGTTTTAATTATTTAACTTAGGTTTAATTATTTAACTTTGCTTTAATTATTTAAATTAGCTTTAATTATTTAAATTAGTATTATAAACTTTTATAAAATAAATATATTAACATTTCAGTCGGAGAGCTACTCAAGAACGTGCCGCTACATCAGCTAGTCAGCGACCAGCATCTACACGTGCAGCTGGCGCAGGTGGTTCTTCCTCAACAATGCTTAAATTATACACAGATGAAGCTGCTGGTCTTCGAGTCGATCCTGTAGTTGTAATGGTATTGGCTATAGGTTTTATCTTTTCTGTCGTTGCCCTTCATGTCATTGCAAAGATTTCAAACAAATTTTTTAGCTCATAAGTGTGTATATACACGCATATTTTTTTAAATATGTATATATGTATATATGTATAGTGTATGTAATACTAAGTATATACATTTATGCACATTCATTACACAAAAAAATAATAAAAAATAAAAAAGAATTAAAAATAAAAATAAAAACATAAAATGCTGATTCGTTTCTTTTGTTCGCAATTAATATATCTGGTAATTAATCTGTTTTGTTTTATATATATGTAAAGAAAAGCAAACACATTTTGCATTTTGTTTAATGTTGATTTATTTACAGTATTGTGTGTGCTTTTATAGTGGATAGTACTGGAAGATATAATGATATATACAAAGGATTACTGTGGGAAATAAAATATAATAGATAGACATAAATAAACATTAAAATAGATAAAAATAATGAAAATGAAAATAGTTGATGAATAGTTCAGAAACAAACAATACTAATATATAGATAAGTACATTTCGACAGTTAAAAGCATTAGTTGTGAAACCCTATTCTCAACACCAGTATATTTTTAACTACAATTTACCTGCACAATATATTATTGTGAGAAGTTTCAAACAAGATTTATCATCTGTATGTATAGATGTACTAATATAAATATATATAAATATATATAAATACATATAAATACATATATTATACATATATTATACATATATTATACTATGCATTGTTATCATTTTTAAAAATTCAATATGATTTAAATCAACTTGAGTTTTAAATCACACTTGACAACGCAAATGATTTTGCTTGTTTGTTTGCTTCCTAGTTTTCAAGAAGAACTGTATTTTAAAACTCGTTGCTTTTTTAAAAAATTTATAGAAAAACTTAAAAATGAACCATCATAATTTGAACAACAGATTTGTTGTAGAAAGGTCTTTAAATGGTCAAAATGAACAGAAAATAAAATCATTAAAGAATGAAAAGCAAATAAATAGACTAACAAGTGATAAAAATATAATCGATGAGTTAGAAAAACCTAAATGTAATTTAATACAACCATTAGATCTTGTTCAAATAAACTCAAAACCTTCATATGAAGTTTTAAAAAACACTTTAGATATACTTAAACCTAAAGTTCAATATAATTTTGACGCCAATGTAGACATTTCTAATTCCAATGATTTAGATAATGATAGTGACAACAACGACCAAGAGGAAAATTTACTCGATCGAGATATAAAACTAAATAAATTAATAGTCTTATGGCTTACTAATATTATTTCTTCAAATCTTAAATGGCTTGAGCCAGATCAAGTTGATGATATTTATACATTAACTTCTAAAAGAATTGCAGAACGATGTGGTAATACTGCACGTCCTGCTATGCAACGTAAAATATTACTTAGTAGTAATAATAGTAATAGTAATAATAGCAAAAATTTTGAATTTCCAGAAATAATTTTAAATGAACCTTCTCTCACTGAGGATAATTTAGGTTTAAAAACATGGGGATCATCTTATATTTTATCTCAAGCGCTTGTAAATAAACCAGAATTGTTGTCTAATATTAAAAATAGATCTGATCCTATATTAGAATTAGGATCTGGTACTGGATTAGTTGGAATTACTGCTTATTTATTAGGTTATAATGTAATTGTTACTGATCTTCCACAAATAGTTGAAAATTTAGAAAAAAATATTGAGAGTAATATTATAAAAAATTCATTAAATGCTAATTTTATAAAATCTAATGTAATAGACTGGTCGAATCCTATGGAATCTGATTTGCCTAAAAAATCTTTTAAATCTATAATTATTTCCGATCCAATATATTCTTCAGAACATCCTCCTATATTAGTAAAGACCATTTTATCTTATCTAAATCCTGATAAAGAATCTCAAGTAATTTTACAATTACCCTTACGGAACAAGTTTTCTGATATTAGAGATAATTTATATTCTTTGCTAGAAAAATCATCATTATGTAAACAAGAACAAGTTATAGAACAAGGACGAGACGATTTTGGAAAAGAAAGCTTTTGTCGTACAGTTTGGAAATGGAAATAAAATCCAAAAATTTAACTTGATTGTAAATAAACTAGCTTGATAAGATAATAATAAATTAATTTTACTAATTACTAAATAATATAAAAATTAAGTATTAATTATTAAAAATTACACATTGTCATACGTACGAACTAAAATGAAAATCTATTGTAGTTGAAATCTATTTAGGACCATTAATAAGTACTTTAATGGCTTTTCCTGAAATAACTAAATCAAACGCATCTCTGGCATTTTCAAAATCAACTTTATGAGTGATAAGCTTCTTAACATTTAATTTACCTCTAGAAATAAGATCAATTGCAAGAGCATAGTCACCAGGACCATACCTGAAAGAACCTCTGTAAATACCCTCTTTAAATGATAAAGCACCAATTGGGAAATTAACTTCGCTTGTACCCATACCAACTTGAACAAAAGTTCCTGATGGAGCAAGAACATGTACACCTGTTTGAATTGAAGGTGCGACACCTGATGCATCAATAACTACCCGTGGAGGGACACCATCAAGTAATTTGACAATTTTCTCTGAACTCTCAAGTGGAGTGTCACCTTTTTGTGGAACATATATGTGAGTAGCACCCATTTCCTTTGCTATTTCTAAACGAGGTTCATTTATATCGACAGCGAGGATATTTGAAGCACCGAAAGCAGCAGCTACACCAATAGTTAAAAGACCAACTGGACCAGCACCAAATATGACAACAGAATCGCCTGGTCTAATATCAGCAAGTTTAGAAGAGTGTACTGCAACGCCTGTTGGTTCGATAAGTGCGCCTTCATCCAATGATACATTATCAGGAAGTTTATAACAGAAATCTTCTGGTAATGTATAATATCTTGCAAGAGTACCATCAACAGGGGGACTTGCTGCGAATTTTAGTTGTGGATCTAAATTATATTTTCCTGCTTTTATTTCCTTAGAATATCTATTTGGAATACCAGGCTCAAGAGCAACTCTATCACCAACTTTTAAAGTAGTCACTTCACTACCGACTTGATCAACAATTCCAGAAGATTCATGTCCTAAAACCATAGGAGCACGTAATGTAAATCTTGCATTACCACCATGCAATAAATAATGAATATCTGAACCACATATACCAGTTTCTTTAACTTTAATTCTGACCCAATGAGGATCTTTGATTTCCGGAACTGGGCGGTCTTCAATTTCAGTATCTTTTATTTTACGAAGAACAAATGATGGGTTTTCCATGATGCAAG
>JAKTQT010000340.1:0-21311 GCA_030579355.1 Botryozyma nematodophila | reverse complement strand
AAATAATCGTAATCATAGTTATTATTGTAATAATTAGTTATCATTTTTTATTTTTTATTATTATTTTTATTTTACGTGTGTTACCCGCCATCTGTACATTCCATTCTTGAATAAAATAGTTCTCCATGACAACACATACAATCGTTAATCCTCAAATATGAAGCACACCTTATTATCCATAAACAAGAACCCTAATTGTTATATATATTATACTAAAATATCTATAAAGGGGTAAATTTCATAGCAACACACTCAATTCCTTTTATTATTTGTGCTACACTATATAATTTTAGTTTTTCTCCATGTAATATAATAGTACTGAAATTAATTAAATTGTTTTTTTGATTTTTTTTTTCTTATTTATTTATTTATTTATTTATTTATTTATTTATTTATTTATTTATTTATTTTAATTTGTTTAATTTTTATTTTCATATGCACCCTTGCCATTGTTGCTCTACATTCTTTCACCATACTCGTATTTGATTTTTATTTTTTATATTTATTTTTATGAAATAGAAACTTCCCAAATATTCTTTCTTTTTATTTTTAATTCGTATATTTTATTTTTATTTATTTAACGTTCAGTTTATATTTAAAATTGTTATTTTTTTAAGTTCAATTGTTTTTATTTTTTGTTTTTTTTGATACCAACTCAATTCTTTCGCTTTGAAGTATCTTAATCTTTTTTTTTTTTTATTTATTCTTTTCTCTTTCTTTTTCCTGTTAAAATTCGTTATTGCTCATTGAATTAAATTTATTAACGTTTCCACAATTCCTGATTTTACTTTAATTATTTGTTATTAATTTATTTGTTACCAATTACTTATTTGGTACAAATTTGTTACTAGTTTTATTTATTATTTATTCTTATTTACTGTTTGTTATTTATTATTATTTATTAAATATTAAACATTACATACTATACATTATAAATTTTTATTTATTATTTTAATTAATATTAATTTTATTTTATTAGTATTAATTTGTTATTTATTTTGTTTTATTTCATTGTTTTTTTTTTCTTTCGTTTATTTTTTTATTTTTCCTTGTTGTTGCCATTTGCTCCGCGACCCGACGCGTCTCTAACATAAACAAACACTACATTTTTCACTCTTGGTTAACACAACACTTTAGTGCAATATTAAATTTTATTTAATATTTATTTTTTTATATAATCTTTTTTACATATAATTTATTTATATAATTTATATTTATTTATTTATTATATTTATTTATTATATTTATTTATTATTGATTATATAAATTGATTTATATTATTGAACAGTTTATACATCTACTCGCTCTTTATTTACTTTCAATGAACGCGTTTTTTTCATTTTGATAACTAAATTACATTATAATTGATATTATCCTAATGAATTCTCAACAAGCAGTTCAATTAAATAATAATAATCATATGTTTAACTCGAACAACTCTACTCATGACTACAATGCTTCAGCTATAAAAACGAAAACAACAACAACTACAACGACTACATCTACCACTTCAACAACTGCCGCAGTGGCTGCCGCTGCAGCTGCTGTAGCTGCCGCTAATACGAATACAAATAAAAATGGCTCAACTACTGTAGCTGTCGCCGCTGTATCTAGACAACCTAAGAAAGATTCACAAACAATTGAAATAAATGCGGCAAAAAGATCCTCTCAAGCTTCATCTTCCTCTGCTTCAAAACGGAAAACTCAAATTGGTCCATGGAGATTGGGAAGAACTTTAGGTCGTGGTTCATCAGGCAGAGTTAGATTGGCAAAACATATTGTAACAAATCAATTGGCTGCTGTAAAAATTGTTCCAAAGTCTTCTATTTCTACATCCCATGATGAAGACCAAACTGAATCAAAAGAGAACCATCCTGTAAACAATAATCCTGATCATGATCCTGCTATTACAGGTCTTCCTCATGGAATTGAAAAAGAGGTTATAATTATGAAATTAATAGAACATCCAAACGTAATGGGTCTTTATGATGTATGGGAAAATAGAGGTGAACTTTACCTTGTACTTGAATATGTTGAAGGAGGTGAATTATTTGATTATCTCATCAAGAAAGGTCGTCTTCCTGAACAAGAAGCAATAAATTATTTTAGACAAATTATTTCTGGTGTTGATTATTGTCATCATTTTAATATTTGTCATCGTGATCTTAAACCTGAAAACCTTTTATTAGATAAACATAGGAATATAAAAATCGCCGATTTTGGTATGGCTGCTTTAGAAGTTTCCGGTCATCTTTTAGAGACTTCTTGTGGTTCACCTCATTATGCCTCCCCAGAAATCGTAGCTGGTAAGAAATATCACGGTGCTCCGTCTGATATCTGGTCTTGTGGTATTATTTTATTTGCTCTTCTTTCCGGACATCTTCCTTTTGATGATGATAATATTCGTAAGCTCCTTTTAAAAGTTCAGACTGGTGTCTTTACAATGCCAGAGTATCTTTCTTCTGAAGCCAAAGATTTAATTAGAAAAATGTTGAAAACTGATCCAAATGAAAGGATAACAATGCCAGAAATTTTTGCTCATCCACTTTTATCCAAATATCCACGTCCTGCAAACGCACCTGCTTCGCCTAGTTCTGAAACTTCATTCGCTTCTCGCCCTCTTTCCAAAGATGAAATTGATTTAGAAATTTTAAAAAGTCTTCAAATTGTATGGCATGGTGCGGATAAAGATACAATGATTAAGAATTTACTTTCCTCAACTCCGAATATGGAAAAAACTTTTTATTGTTTATTAATGAAGTATCGTCATGATCATATTGCTGAATATTATAATGCATCTGACGCTAAATATCTGTTGCCACAGAACCAAAATGCTTTAGTAAATAATAAAAGTGAATCTCCAGCTAAACAAAGAGTTCAATCACATGCTCGAAAGTCATCAAATACAACTGTTTATGATGGTTCTCGTAGACTTATAGATCCTTCTGAGTCTGTTCATTCTAGACTTGTGGCTAAAGCTCGTGCAAATACTGTTATCGTTCCAATTTCCACACCTCGAAGTAAAAAGAGATCTTCTCTTATTATTGACTCGTCAGTGCCACCGCCAGCTATGCCGGTTTTATCTTCCAAAGATAGTTCTGTTCATTTGACGAAAGACAAGAGCACAATGAACCTTCAAACACCTTCTAAAACCACTGCTGCAGTCGTTGCAGCTGCTGTTGCTGGGTGTTCTACAAAAAGACCTCGTTCAACAGCAAGATCAATGTCCCGTTTGTCAATCGTGTCTGCCTCGTCTCGTCGTCGAAATGTTTCATTTAAACACAAATCTGGTGCTATTGTTACCCCATCTCCATCTTATCATCACATGCCAGCATCTCATTCTTCAGCATTGTTTAACTCTCCCGGTAATGCTAAACGTCGGTCTTCAAAACCACCTTCTCGTAATATATCAACCAAGTCTAGGCTGTTTGCAGAAAATTATTATATTAAATCTAATAATACTACAAGTCCGTCAAAATTATTTGCTGATGAATCTAAGCAAACTTCTGATGAATTTGCTGAAGTATGTCAACAAGCATTTTTTTCTCCACATACTTTACCTGTGAACTCTAGAAGACGCAGAGCACACAGGAGAGGTAGATCATCTTCTTCACGCATTATTTACAAAGGTGATTATCCAGCCGGGATTTCTCATGTCCGCAATGGATCAAGATCTCAGTCACAGTCTAATAAACAAACACAAATGGCCCACGCTCAACTTGTGAGATCATTAGTATATGATTCACCTGAAAAGAGTAAAAAACACTCTTCTACTGGTAATGAATATCATATAGGATTTTTAGATGATGTAGTTGCAGATATTGCAAAATGGTATGATAATGAAGATGCAAACTCGTTTATGACAGCTTCAGAATTTAATCCTGGAAATGTTGCGGATACTAATGGAAATGAAGCAGCTGCTCAAATATCGCCTTCTTCAATTTCTTTAAGACGTGGGTCTTATGTTGCAAAAACATTACGCAGAACTGGTTTAAATGATTCTTTATCGTCATTTTTGACTGCAGAGTTTCCTGTCACTAATAATAACAGTAATATTAATAATGTTCCTGCTAGTACTATGTCTAATGGTGTACCTCCAACTCCTGCTATCCCTCCTTTATCTCGTGTAGCTGAATTAGACAAGAAGCGTAATTCAACTATTTTAATGGATCAGAGCCAAGTACAGGTTTTAAATCAAAACCAGGCTCAAAATCAAAGTTATGTTCAAGAGCGAATTCAAAAAACTCATGTACACGGAAGAGTGATTGACACACAAGGAAAGGTTCAAGAAAGAGTTCAAAAGAATGGTTTAATGGGAAGATCTAGTCGCAATGTACCCATTTCAAGGGTTGATTTTCTTCCAATGAGATTTGATGATGATGTTGACGAATTTGCTCGTGAAATCGAACATGATTTTTCATTTATTGTAGGTGGGCATGATATTACTGAACTTCTCAATGGAGGAAATGTTAATTTACAACACTCTCGAATTAATGAAACTATACAGGAAGAAGAAACTTTAAATGAAGATTCGAATGAGTCTGTTCCGTTAGAGTCTTCTATAAAGGAAAATTTTGAAAGCAGCAATCAAAATAAGCAAGAGAAACAGAAATTCACAGATGAAAATCAATCTTTTAGTCAAAACAAAGAAAACTCTAATCGATTGAGTTTAGCACCAAGAGCGGAGTTTGTTCAAATGGATAGTTTAGATTCTGGATCTGAGCATGTTTTTAATAAGCGGCATTCAATTAATAACTATGATCAAAGTATGGAAGTAGCTTACTCTAATTTACAAAAGCTACAACAACAACATCATAATCAACCACAACCACAACCACAACCACAGCCACAAAAACAGCAACAACAGCAACAACCACAACAACAACCACAACAACAACCACAACAACAGCAACAACAGCAACAACCACAGCAACCACAACAACAACAACAAAAGATACAACTGCAGAAGGAACAATCCGATGATCAAAAGCGTCAATATGAATCATATCAGCATCAATTACAACAAATAGAGTTTCAAGAGCAAGAGTTACATAAGTTACATCAAAAGCAACATAAGCAGGCTCCACAGCAAGCACGGATTAATCATTATCCAAATGCGAACTTAGTACAAGAGACATTATCTGCTAATCATTCACATAAATTAAATTCAAGTTCAGAATCTAAAGATAAATCAAGTTTGCTACCTTTAAATTTGCCTAGAATTCCGCAAACTCCCATTTATAAAGATAGGATTAGACGTGTCCAAATCTCTACAGATAATTCTGCTGATCCTGAAGCTTCTTTATCGACGGTGAACAGATCCAGCCAAGACATAAATGAAGGTAACAACCAACGCAAGTCGATGATTATTGATCCTAATTTTCAGGTTAACGAAACTAATAATTTACTTAATGAAGATGTAAAACTTACTAAACGTAAGTCTGTTCGGGTCACTGATGAACCACCTACAGAGATAATTTTGCCTAAAAGAAGTGGAAAGTCTATTCTTGGAGAAAAGGATGCCAATGCTAATTTGGGTCGGAAAGGAAGCAAACACAGCAACTCAGGACTTTCATTAAGAAAGTCGAGCTTATTTGACAAATTAAATTTGAAATCAAAGAAGGATGTTCATTCTCCTACGCAAACAGGCTTATCCACTACTACAATTACAACCACTACTACATATAGTTCTAATAGTAGCCCTAGTGCAAATACGAATTCTGGTACAAAGTTAGAAAAGAATCCTTCTGATTCAAGATCGTTTTTCAGACGTATATCGATGGCTTCCGAAAAAATTAGATCGCCAAACGCTGCTTCTTTCGAATCGTCTCATCATGTCATACGCGAAAATAAAAATGATGTTTCACACGAAAGCAAACAAATTGAATCTACAAAAGTTATTTCTAGTGTTTCAGCATCCCATGTACATAGTGATGATGGAGTGCCAAAACAATCATGGCTTGCTAAGATGTTTATGTCATTGCATACACACAACGCAAGTAACGATAACTCAGGATCACTTAGCTTAAGCAGGACATTTACACACGGAAGATATTCACATACCACCCGATCAATTTATTCACACTTAGAAGCAGGAACTTTATATGATCGTTTAGTTTCTATATTAAATGACTGGAAGCAATATGGAATTTCTTCTGTGGTTGTTGATTCAGCATTATTAACGATAAAATCGCGAATTGCAGCTAAAAATGCATTGAATGTCAAATCAATGAAGTTTAGAATTGAATGTGAAAGAGTTAAGTCTGCTTCAACTTCTCCTATTAGTGGTGAGGAAGTTGAACATGAAGATGGATCTATGGCGGTATTTATTCATGAGAGAGGTTCGAAAGAGAGTTTTAATCGTTTAATTTACGAAATTGAAAATGTATTAGAACCAGAAGAAACAAGACTCGCAGGAGAACTTAAAAGACGAAAGTCGATTGCATTGAAATAAACTTGAAGTTAGTTTTTTCACTTTTAACTCGATTTGATATTATTAACGTTTTAGTAATTTTATTTATTAAATTTTATGTTTATTATGAGATTTCTCATTGTTTATATATTTATATAATATAATAGAGGAATTTAAATAGTAAATCATAAAAGATAATATTATAAAATTATGTTTAGACCTATTAGGTGTTGATATTAGATAAATTTCGTGCAAAAGTAAAGAATGGTTTATTTATTTATTTTTTATTTATATTTTACTAGTTATTTATATTTTACATTTTTATTAATTCCTATATTTATGTTTTATCTATTTCTTTAAATTTTTTGCTTTGTGATTTTTTGTATATTTAATTTTGTTGTTATTTTGACTTTTTTACATGTGATTGTTTAAATTCATGTATATATTTAATAGTGCATTTGGTACATTTATATATTTGTTTATATAATAATAGAAAAAAATTTAATTAATAAATTTTATAAAAAAAGAACAATTTTTATTTATATGTTTATTCAATATGTATACATTAAAGTATTATCTCTAATACTATGAAAGATGCTTTTCTTTTGAGATATATGGACGATTTAGATTAGGAAACAATATAACATCATCATAGATACTATTATAAGCATGATTGTAACTAGATATACTTTCTGGATTATATCCAGTTAAGGGAGGAGTAAATTGTGGAATACTAGTGGGGTTATAATGAGAGCCCCCTTTTCTTTTTAAATTTTCAAAAAGTTCATTAGACAAAACAAAATTTTCATTTGATTTTTCATTTGAATTAGAATTATAATTAGAATTGAAATTTAAATTTAAATTTAATTTTTTTGTTTGGTCTGACTTGTCTTTGTTCCATTTAGCTGACATGTTCATTAGAATACAAGCCGCTTCAAAAACTAATTCATCCGGGTAAATATCATATTTCGATGAAGTAGTATTTTGAAGAAAATAGAAAGGGTTATTTGCAGTTGTATGACGCTCTGGATAGATCAGGTTATTTGGCTCAATAATTGTATCCCCTGATGGATTACTATAAGGAAGGTCATTATAATTAGAATCATTATTAGTATAATTACAATTATAATTATAATTATAGTTGTTAGTATTACTATAATTATTATAGCTAATCTCGTTGTTATTATTTACAGCTCTATTACTATCATTAATGTTGCTAGCTGAATAATTATTAGGTGGTTCACTATAGCAATTAATTTTTAGAGAATATTGGTTACTACTTGAAGTTGAATAATTATTATATGAGTTTCCATAAGAATAATTGAATGTATTACTAATATTTTCGTTTTTATTATTATATTCTTCTTCATCGTCTTCTTCTTCGCTATCAAATTCACTATCATTTTCAAAATTGTCGCTTTGGTTGCCATTATTGTAATTTTTATTTTCAAGTTTATTTTCAATTTCAATTTCATTTATTTCTTGGCAACCAACTTCAATATGCTCAGGAGGATTACTATTATTTTTTTTTAGTTTATTATTATCATTATTTTCATCTGATGTTTGGTCTATTTCTTCTGAGGGCATTTCGATAATAGTTGCTAATTTTAAATTTGATCTGTATTTTGCGTTTTTACGTTTTTGTGATTTTCTTTTCCCAGCAGAATGAGGAGGGGTTTTCAAATTAGAAACTCTTGCAGATCTAGATACATTGTTTTTAGTAATTTTTCCTTCTTTGATGGCTAAATTTTTTACACATTTAATAGATTTTACAATCTTTTTTTCTGCTTCATTATCCGCAAAAAGTTTAACTTTTCGATTCTTTCGAAGATTATAAGTATTAACTTTTCCATTTGCAGTTGAGGCTTTCTGGAAATCAGTTTCATTAACATTAACTGTTGTTTTGTAACTCATCTTGTAATAAAAAATACAGTAATAGATTCTTGTTTTTTGACTTAAATATTTAACTAATCATAAACCAATAAATAAGTGATTTATTAAAACAAAAAAGCAAAGTTTTTAATAATAGAAAAAGTATTCAACAATATTGTAGTATTGTTTGAATTATAATAAAATATGATTGATATATAAGAAGAAGTAAGAATAAAAGTAAAAATAAGTGGGAATTCATCATATTTATCCACAAAAAAATCTATACCCTCAAATTAATGTGGTACACTATGTTGAAAAATAAATAACGAAAGGAAACAACCAAAATTTATTTCTCCAACTGTTTTTTAATTAAATGTATTAGGTAATGCATTTACTATTCATTTATTATTTTGTAAATTGCTATTGTTGGTATTATTCTAAGCATTCGTTTAAATTCAAATTTATATGCAATCTAGCAGCATTTATTATTATCATCAACAGCATTAATACTATGTGTAAATGAAGAAGAGTCAATTTTAATACTCTTTTTTAGAATTCCCATTTAAAAAAAATTAAATCACAGAAATGTTTTAACATAGATAAAGTAAACCTGTAAAAATAAGTTTTTATTAAAGTTTGAAAAATAAATATACTTAGTAATAAACTACTCTTCTTCAGAAGTATCCACTTGATCATAAACTTTATTTAAATATTGTACCTAAAAAGTTAGTAATCTTTAATATATTATAGTAAACATAAAATAACTTATACACATCATAATAAAATAACTTACAAAAGGAACCATTGGTAGATATTTCTTCGCAATATGCGCAGCACCACCCGTTTCTGGATAAAAATCTTCCCGAGTTAATCCAATTTGCAATGTATATTTTTTTAATTTTAACAATTCAATATCCTTATGAGTTATCGGATAACCTTTAGGAGCTCTTTTTAGCGCATATTCTTGATTCATTGAAATAAATATATCAATAGGAGAAATCTTATTTCCTTTGTGTATCAAAGGTGAATCAGGAAACATCTTACGAAAATTTTTTAGATTTAGCACAGTATCATCAAGCTCCTTGTTCATAAGAATCTTCTTTAAAGATTTTCCACCCTTTTGATCTAATCTTGTTCTTAAATTATTTAAAATTGTAGAACCATCAGAGGCATACATCCATCTCATTCCTGTACCAATAAATGAAAAATTTGTATATCCTATTACAATATCGTAAGTGGCAAACATAGTCTTTTTGCCAGTTCTCGAGCAAGTTGCACTAAAGTATGGTTTAAAGGGAGTTTTATCTTCACTTAATCTTACATCTCTATAAATTCTATGTGCAATATCTTTAACAGGTAAATAAGGTATTGTATCATCAATTTTCTGAATTTCTTCACTCCAACATTCAATAAATTCATCAGCATCTTTTCTAGCTTTTCTATATGCTTCTTCATTAGCCCAAAACCATTCCCGATTATTATTTTTACTTAGTAAATCTAAAAAATTAAATGTGTTTGGATGAATTGTATCCTTAGTATATGGCACATCAGGGGCAATATCCGGAATTGTAGCTGTAGGTACAAAAATTTCTGTAGACTTTAATTTAATACGTTTATTACCATTCACTATAATCTTTGTTTTGCGTTTTTTATTAGTACCATCATCTTCATCTTCATTTTCGTCTTCATAGTTGTCGAATTCGTTCTCACTCTCTTGATCGTTAGCCTCAATATTTACATCATCTTCGTCATCTTTTTCACTTTCTTCATAATTATCATCTGAATCAAAACTCTCTTCTTCTACCGAAGATTCTTCAGAGGGTTCAGAAGGTTCATTTGAAGAAATTTCTACGTCATCAGACGGTTTTTTATTTAATTTTGAAGATTGAGTTTTTCGTTTTTTAGAGTACGCCATAGATATCTATATGTTATTTGCTAAACGTTTAGATTTAGAATAAATTACAAAAAACTTTAGTTTTTTTTTTTTTTATTTTTGTATAAAATTCATAATTACTTGGTTTTATTTATTATTACGTCTACTGTATTTTATATTTTTTTCAAATTTATTTATTATTTTGTTTATATTATTCACGTTTATTGAAACTAATTTTGTATCTTTATATCATTAGTTGTATTATTTAATTATAACTTTTTTATTTAATAGGAAATCATTTTAATCAAATATTATAATTATATAAATTAATTAATGTTTGCTACAACATAAATTAATTGTATTTTAATTAACATGTTCCTCTGTAAGTCTTATTATGCTTATCAGAAGTTGAAGATTGACGCTTGCCGAGTGAGGCATGCGCACGATGCGAATATAAATTAAGCTTATTAGCTTCAAATAAATACTTTCCAGGTTCAACCGTCTCAACGAGAAAATCTAAAACATGGTAAATATCTTCCATAAGGGATACAAGTAAATCAGAAGTTATACTTCCCCTAACAACAACTCGAAGCACTTCAGTGTCCTCAGAATTTGGTGGTAAAGGATAATTTGGGATAATGTAACCTCTTGATCTAAGTGCGAGAGAAAGATGAGATTGTTTAACATGGGGATAAGATTTTTTAAATTCTTCACTAAATGTAAAAGCAACAACAGGTAAACCATAATTATAATCTAAAGTATCCTTTGAATCCAATTGCTTAGTTGGATTAAATTTAAAATTTCCTTTTGCTCTATGAATATCTGAAAGAACATGAAAGTATCCAGTAGATTCTAAAAATTTTGAAAGTAATCTTGCATTTTCAAGAGAACATGAATGTGTGTATTTAAATCCATCATATCCAAGATGAATGAGATTATAATATTGTTGTAAAACTGGATATCCAGGACGAGAAAAATTAAGAGTAAAAGTTTCTTCTACTCCTCCTAAATATTGAAGTTCAAATCTTAAATGTTGAGGAAGTAAAGATTCATCTTTCCAAATGACCCAACCTAAACCAGCCGTACATAAACCAAATTTATGACCAGATGTATTTATTGAATGCACTCTTGGAAGACGAAAATCCCAAACATGATCTGGATAAACAAATGGTGCAATCATCGCACCAGATGCACCATCTACATGAATCGGAACATAATGACCAGTTTCTTTTTCAAATTCATCTAAAATTTCTGAAACTTTTTGAACTGGTTCAAAATGTCCAGTATAAGTTGAACCTAAAATTACAAAAACACCAATTGTATTTTCATCCAAGTTTTCTTTAATTTTGTCAAGATCTAATGTATAATGAGATTTTTCATTAACAGGTATAATTCTTGCTTCAACATCAAAATAACGAGCAAATTTTTCAAGTGCAACTTGAGCATTTGCACCCATTATAATATTTGGATGATAATGATCTTTACCTGCAGCAATTCTTTTCTCTTTCCAAATTTGTTTCATTGCAAGACCACCTAAATGAATTGCTTCAGAAGAACCGGTAGTTGCAGTACCAATTGCTTTACAATTTTCAGGTACATTCCATAATTTTGAAATTATTGAAATACATCTTGCGTGGATATCCATTAAAGCTGGATATTCATCAGCATCAGAAAGATTTTTTGTTAAATTTTCTGATGAAATTCTTTGTGCATAATCATCAGCAAAAGTTGAAACAAAACTTGCAAAATTAAGTTGAGGTTTACCATCAAGATCGAGATCATCTGTAATTAATTGATATGCAACATCTGGAGCAATACCTTCTTTTGGTATTTTAAATCTTGGCACATTAATACTTGCTTGATATTGTGAATGATATGGAGTTTGAATTTGTCTATTAGCGAATTTTGAAATATCCGCACGATTAAAACTATTAAGATGTTTTGATGAAAGCAAATTAATAATACTTTGAGCGTCTATATTTCTATGAAGAACCATTTTTTATAATTATTGTGTTTTTTTTTTTGTTTTTTTTAAAAAAAATAAAAAAGAGAAAAAATTTATTTAAAGTTAATATGTAAAGTGTAATCGATTTTGTTTAAATATTATGTATTAATTATGTACTTTTTGTATGAGTTATATAATTACAATATTCTACTATACTCTAGATTATTCGAAAAACGGTAATATACAAGAAAAGGTGTTAAGAAATGAATAATTAATTAAAGTAAATAATTAACTAAAGTTGAAAATTAATTAATATGATTAAATATAACTAGTTAAAAATTACTAAACTTGTACAAGTTAACTTCCCAACAGATGACGTCACAATTATAATATAGAGTTAGAAACAACTAACTAGTTTATTATTTATTTATTTATTTATTACTTATTACTGCCTATTATTATTTATTAATTATTTATTTGTTTACTTAATAGTTAGAATATTACTTGCTATGGTATTGTCGGTTTATTATAGCTGCATATTGCTATGGTATTATAGTTTTTATTGATTCTACTGCGGTCCAAGTACCGTTGTCAGTTATGAAAGTTTGAAATTTCTTCAAAAGGCTTAGGTTCACAAATAACCTATTGGTCTATACAAACATATATACAGACACATAGAAGCGGATATATATACATAAACTGGAATACGCATAAATATGAACATGGATAAAGAGGAACTTAAATAAATATATACACAAATGGACATATATATATATATACATCTATATATATATACATCTATATATATATATATATATCTACATATGAATACATAAATACATACAAATACATATAAATGTAAGCACACACTGCACCAAAGCAAATAAGCAGTAAAATATTAATTAATATATAGGTGATATCTATTTTAGAACCATAATTTATTAAATATTGTTTTATATGATGCTTGGTTTTGTAATTATGTATGGATTAGCTCATTAGTGACTATTTTTAAATTAAACCTAGTATTTGTCTATGATTCATTTCAAATGATATAGACTTAAAGTAGTTTTTAGATTTCATGACGATTTTGTTTATTAATGTGTTTATAATTTGTCTTTAAATTTATATTGATAGTTTTATTTATTATTATTTACATTATCCTTTTGAACTTGTTGATATTTTATTTATATAGATGTCTATTTACTTCTATAATTCTTATTAATTTCCATATGTATTTCTTAGTATAATTAATAGTAATAAAAATTCTACTTAGACATTAACCGTGTATAAAGAAAATTCCTTAGCTTTTAAATGAATATAACCCAACGCGATAGTTGAAATGACTAAAAAGATTTGAAAATGCTATTTATTTTAAGACAATCTAAAAAATAAAAGTATGTATATTAAAATAAAGAATATAGATGCTTAATGTATCTTGCGTATAAATACATAAATATATGTAATTATTTAATTAATTCTAAAATTGAGTTTAATCAACAATATAAAAACTATATAATCTGTTTTCAAGTATTTAAGCCTATATTTCAATTCTACAATGATATATAAAGTAAATAATTTAAAAAATGATATTACCATATTAAAGAAAGGATAAATAGAATGCTAAAAAATATTACAAATTTTTTAATTAATTTCTGAAAAATATTTTAAAATATTCTAATTAACAGTGTATGAAAATTTATTTCAATTTTAAAAATTGACACATAAAAACTTGTTTAACAAAAACATGTCAGCTATATGACTCTTACTTAAATTTGTATGGACCCAGTTTTAATTCCATGACTCTTCTTTAATATCCAAAAGAATAATAGGTAACAATAACTACTTTTAAAACCGGGTAAAACAACAAAAAGAAGGTATTACCTTTAATTATAGGATTATATCACTAAAATTTTAAACTATAAACAATAAAGCTAAAAATATAAATAACTATTAAAAAAGTCTAATATAATATTTATTGAAAAAAAATAAAATTAAATAAAAAATTAGAAATTTAATATTCTTCATTTTTATTCTTTTTGCTTTAAAATGGCTGATGTAAAAACTTTAGAATTTTGGGAAAAAAAATTAAAAAATTCTACCCAATCTATTTTACCAACGGATTACGTTCGTCCTTCCCCAGTAAAAGTAATTGAAGCAAAAGCACAAGTTTTAATTCCAAAAGAAATAAATGAAATTTTAGATTCTTTATCAACTGAACTTAATGTTACTAAATCTATCATTACATTATGTGTATTGAACATTCTTATTTATAGAATTACAGGCGATGAAGATATTGTTATTGGCGTAAACAGCTATGAAGGAAAACCTTATGTATTGAGAAATGAAATCTCTGGAAATATTAAATTTAAAGATCTTTTAAAAACTATTGAGAATAAAAGTATTGAAGGCAAAAATAATTTTATTCTTTTTTCAGATTTATATGAATATATTAATAGAAATAAAAATTCCAAGGATAATAATTTAATTTCTTTATTTAAAATTTCATTTATACATTCTGATAAGATATCTGAAAAAAATTTATTAATACCATCAAAAGGTATCACAACCGATTTGACTGTTTTTTATCAAGAAGATACTTCGGGTGGTGATTCTTATATAAATTTACATTATAACTCTATGCTTTTCAAGAAGGAAAGAATGTTATTTTTCATTGATCAATTGTTTAATATCATTCTTGGTGTTGGTTCTATTAATGATAAGTCCACCTTAATTAATAATTCAAATATTATCAGCAATGGTATAAATGTTGAAATTGGAAAAATTTCATTATTAAATGATAAACAGAAAAGTATTTTACCTAATCCTACAATTGATTTGCATTGGAGTGATTTCAAAGGTTCGATACAGGATATCTTTACTCAAAATGCTCGCAAATTCCCTACTAGAGAATGTATCATAGAGACAGAAAATATTTTTATAAATGATTCCAAAAAACGTATTTTCAATTATGCCCAAATTAATGCCGCTTCAAATTTAGTAGCATATAAATTAATTAATTCCGGTATAGTACAAGGTGATGTTGTAATGATTTATGCATATCGTGGTGTAGATCTTGTTGTCGCTGTAATGGGTGTTCTTAAAGCTGGAGCAACCTTTTCTGTCATTGATCCTGCTTATCCTCCAAGTCGTCAAATTATTTACTTATCTGTAGCACGTCCAAGTGCTTTAATTATGTTAAAGAAAGCTGGAATTATTTCTCCAACCGTACGTAAGTACATTTCTGATGAATTGAATCTCAAGACTGAAATTCCTGCATTGCAAATCTTAGATAATGGTGAATTATTAGGTGGATCTTTTACAGATAATTTAGATGTTTTAAGTGAATATAAAAGCAAAGCAGAAGTAGACCCAAATGTATTAGTTGGACCAGATAGCAACCCAACCCTTAGTTTTACAAGTGGTAGTGAAGGTATACCAAAGGGTGTTCTTGGACGTCATTTCTCACTTACATATTATTTTCCTTGGATGGCCAAAAGATTTGGTTTGTCCGAAAAAGACAACTTTACTATGCTTTCAGGAATTGCTCACGATCCAATTCAAAGAGATATTTTTACTCCGCTCTTTTTAGGGGCTAAACTCCTTGTTCCAACTCAAGATGATATTGGCACGCCTGGTAGACTTGCTGAATGGATGGCTAAGAATGATGCAACAATCACTCACTTAACACCAGCCATGGGTCAATTATTATCTGCTCAAGCTACTGCTTCTATCCCATCTCTTAAACATGCCTTTTTTGTCGGAGATATCCTAACGAAGCGCGATTGTATGAGATTACAAACTTTAGCGAGAAACGTTTCGATTGTGAATATGTATGGAACTACTGAAACACAACGTTCTGTATCTTACTATGAAATTCCTTCTGTTTCAGATGATCCTTCTTTCATTCAGTCACAAAAAGATATTATGCCAGCAGGTCAAGGTATGAAAGATGTTCAACTTCTTGTAATTAACAGAAATGATAGAACACAAACATGTGGAATAGGTGAAATCGGTGAAATTTATGTTCGTGCTGGTGGTCTTGCTGAAGGCTATCTTCGTCTTCCAGACTTAACTCGGGAAAAATTTGTTAAAAACTGGTTTGTTCCAGAAGATAAATGGGAGAAACTTTATGTAGATGGTTCAGAACCTTGGAGAAAATTTTATAAAAAACCCAGAGATCGTATGTATCGTACCGGTGACTTAGGAAGATATTTGCCGGATGGAAATGTTGAATGTAGCGGTCGCGCAGACGATCAAGTAAAAATTAGAGGTTTTAGAATTGAACTAGGTGAAATTGACACACACTTATCACAGCATCCTCTTGTACGAGAAAACATAACTTTATTAAAGCGAGACAAGAATGAAGAGCCTACATTAATTTCTTACTTTGTACCACAATCTCATTCTTCTTCAATTAATGATTTCTTATCTGCGGAAGAAAATAATGAAGATGAAGATGATAAAGAAGATCCAATTGTACAAGGCTTGATTAAATATCGACGCTTAATTAAAAATATTCGTGAATATTTGAAAAAGAAACTTCCGTCTTATTCAGTTCCTTCAGTTATTGTTCCTCTCACAAAGATGCCACTTAACCCTAATGGAAAAGTTGATAAACCTGCTCTTCCTTTCCCGGATACAGCGCAGTTGTCTGTTGTTGCTAAAAAAGTAGAAAATACAGAACACTCAAATTTCACTCCTTTAGAGGCTGAGATTCGTGATATTTGGCTTGAAATTCTTCCACATCGACCTGTATCTGTCTCCCCCGATGATAGCTTTTTTGATCTTGGAGGACATTCAATTCTTGCGACGCAAATGATTTTCCAAGTAAGGAGACGCTACTTAATTGATGTACCATTAAATTTGATTTTTAAAAGTCCTACGATTAGTTCATTTGCAGCTGAAATTGATCGTATTAAATCTGGTGATGATGTAGTTGCTACTGACGCAAATGAAATGAAACACACCGAAGTCAAAGAATCTGAAAAGAAACTGGCATTTAGTTACTATGATGATGCTGTTGAATTAGAGCGAACTCTCCCAGACAGTTTTTCAGCTCCCAAGGAACTGCCTTATAAGCTTTCTGAACATCTTACAGTTTTATTAACTGGTGCAACTGGATTTTTAGGATCATTTTTAATTTTAGATTTATTAGAAAAACGTAAAGGAAACTTTAAGCTTATCGTTCATGTTCGTGCTCCAAGTCCCGCACAAGGTTTTGAACGTATTAAAACCACCGCACAAGCATATGGAATTTGGAGAGAAAATTGGGCAAAGAGAATTGAAATTGTCGTAGGAGATTTGGCTGAACCACGTTTAGGAATTTCGGAAAATAAATGGGGTGAACTTGCTAAAGAAGTCGATATTATCATTCATAATGGTGCTCTTGTTCATTGGGTGTACCCATATTCAAATCTTCGTGCAGCAAATGTTCTCAGTACAGTGGAACTTATTAAATTTGCTTCTTTTGGCAAAGCTAAAACTTTTACTTTTGTTTCTTCAACGTCTTCGATTGACACAGATTATTATGTGAATTTATCAGACAAGTTGATAGAATCTGGAAAACAAGGAATTCTTGAATCTGATGATTTAATGGGTTCCAAAGAAGGTTTAGGTAATGGTTACGGTCAATCTAAGTGGGTATCCGAGTATCTTTTACGTAGGGCAGGCAAACGTGGTTTAAGAGGATCAATTGTCAGACCTGGATATGTTGTTGGAGATAGCAAATCTGGTACTACTAATGTTGACGACTTTCTAGTTAGAATGTTAAAGGGATGTGTACAACTTGGATTAACACCTGATATTTATAATACAGTCAACATGGTTCCGGTTGATCATGTTGCCCGAATTGTCGTTGCTTCAACTTTATCTCCACCTAGCCCATCCGACTACTTGATAGTACATGTCACTGGCCATCCAAGAATCAGGTTTAACGAATTCCTTGGAATGTTGGCTCAATTTGGTTACAACACTAAAGAAACTGAGTATATTCCTTGGCGTGTTGCTTTAGAGAATTATGTTGTTAAAGGAACCGGTGAAAGTGCTTTGTATCCTTTATTGCATTTTGTTCTTGATAATCTTCCTATGCATACAAAAGCACCAGAGCTCGATGATAATAACGCGAAGATTTCGTTGAAGAGTGATGAAAAATGGACGGGAGAAGACGTTTCTTCTGGTGTAGGAATTGACTTTAAGCAGATGGGTATTTATCTCGCATATCTCGTTGCTATAGGGTTTTTACCTAAACCTGAGAATAAGTCTAGTAAACATGTTCTTCCAGATTTAACTATCAGTGATGAAATATTAATGCGTTTGCAATCAGTTGGCGGAAGAGGTGCAAAGACACATTAGGATATGATAGACGAACTTTATTTTTATTTTTGGTATTGCTTTTTATAAGAAACCTTAATTAGGGACTAATTATGTTGTTTAAATATTTTGTAAAAACAAAATGTACATATTTTTTAGATTTTAACTTAATAACTGTCTAAGTTTAATTGTTTTTTGTCTCACAAGTAAATATTATCAATAAATTTTATATATGTTTATATTTCACATAGATTAAAGTCTAGTCGAAAGTAATTACTTCTTTACTAAATAATTAAAGATCATAAAAAAAAAAAACAAAAGTCTATTTAAATATTTTTATAAAGTTAAGTATTTGGATTATAAATATAAATTTATAATGGTTGTTATATATATTATAATTAAGAAAAAAAAAGGAGAAAAACAGTAAACCAATAAATAATTGAAAAAATTTAAATGTCCATTCTTCCATGCTTATGGAAATTACGCAATGCATTTTTCCTAATTTTGCCGGTTGAAGTTTTAGGTAATTCAAGAATAGATTCAATTTCTTTTGGAACTTGGAAACCTCCCATGTTTTCTCTTAGGTGAAGAAACAAATCATCGATTTTAAAATCATCTTTACAATTTTCTCTAATTGTTAAATAGGCTTTTGGTCTTTCCCCATATTTTTCGTCGGGAATAGCAACTACAGCACATTCTAAAACACCAGGAAATTTCATTATTTCATTTTCAACAGCTACAGAAGATATATTTTCACCGCCTGAAATAATAATATCTTTTCCTCTATCAACAATTTTTATTGATCTATCGGGATACATTACAGCTAAATCTCCAGTATGAAACCAACCCCCTTTGAAAGCTTTTGCAGTTGCTTCAGGATCTCTATAATATCCTTTCATAATAGAGTTTCCTCTTACAATGATTTCACCAATTTCTGTACCATCACATTCAACATCTATAAACGGAAGGGCGTTTTCTTTTACTACTCTAGCATCTAAAGAAGTTGTAAAAGCATAACCTTGACGGGCCAATAAATCGAATACAGAATCATCATTGTTTTCTAACAAAATTTTCCATTCTGGTCTGAAGTAGCATTTAGTAAAAGGACCAAAAGTTTCCGTTAAACCATAACCATGTACGGGGTATAAATTAAAAGATATCATTTGTTTGAATAAGGTTGCAGATGGAGGTGAAGCAGCAACCATTACACGAACTGGTTGTTTAAGTTTATGGGCATTAATATTATCACAAATTAAAGTATTAACTGTTGGAGCAGCACAGAAATGTGTTATTGATTCTCTTTCGAGTAAATTCCAAATTTCAGTTGTATTGATTTTTCTTAAACAAACATGAGTACCACGAACCGAGGTTATACTGTAAGGAAAAGACCAACCACCAGCATGAAAGATAGGTAGTGTCCATAAATATTTACATCTAGTATTACCCATAAATCCCTCATTAGCAATACCAGATTCAATTGCAGTACATAAAGAAACTAAATACATATTTCTATGTGTATATTCAACTGCTTTCGGTTTACCAGTTGTGCCAGAAGTAAATGCTAAACTTAAAATCGAGTCTTCAGGTAAACCCTGAGCAAGTAAACCGTCCCATTTAAGATTTCCTGTATTCAAATTATATCTTAAACCTTGTTCAATAATGTTATAAAAAGTGCCATCCTTAATACGAACATTTTTACTACTAGCAACATCACTATTAATAGTAGTATCATCAAAGTTTTCATTTTTTTCATTATTAATATCAATGTTTAATTCTTCAAATTTTATATCATTAATATCTCTATCATATAGGTCAATATCATAATGTTCAGCTAAATCATAGTCAATAATAATATCAACTTTTCTATCATTATCCGGATTGTAATCTTGAACTAAATGTAAAAATTCGTAATCAATAAGTATTAAATCCACTTTAATTAAATCTAACATATAATGGATTTCCGCCGGTTTAAGTCTATAATTTAAATGAGCAGAGATTGCACCTGATGCGCCTACACCAAATATTGAAATTAAAAATGAAGGTGTATTAGTCATTATTATGGCAACCATTTTATACTTTTTTTCATTTTTTTTTAAATAATAACCTAATCCCATTGCCAATTGAGCAAAATCTTTGTACTTATAATTTAAATGAAGACCATCCCTTGTTCTATGAATTATTGCTGGTACATTTGGTTCAATCATTGCCGATCGTGGTAAAAAAAAAATTGGATTAAGATCATGTTGATGAGATGGAAGTGAATTTATTCTATCGATTCCAACAGAAGGGTTCATTTTAGAAGTTAATTTAGAATTTGAATCGAAATTTATCGTCATTATGACTATTTCTTAACTGCTTTTTACTTTTATTTTAATATAATTTTGTGACACAAGTAGTTAAATTTAGATAATTTATAAGATTAAACTTATAAAAATAATGAGAGTAAAAAGTGAAATGAAATAGATAAAATAATTTAAATAGCAAAAATTAGAATACTGACAATTGAAAAAATATAAATAACAAAAAATATCAAAAATTATAGTAATAATGATAATAAAATATCAGGCAAAAAGTCGAAAAAAAATACACTAATAATAATAAAATAATTAGCAAAAAAATAGTAAAAATTAAACTAATAATGAAAATAAAATAACTAGCAAAAATCGTAAAAATTAAAAATAATAATAGTATAATAAAAAGCAAAAAATAACTAACAAAAAAAAAAAAAGAAAGAAAGATGGACAATTAAATTTATTAATAAGACAAGGAAAAATTAAAGTATTAAACTTAAAAAATAATCAAAGCTAATAAAATTAAACTAAAAATTAAATAAAATAATTAAAGCTAATAAAATTAAACTAATAAATAAATAATTCGAGTAAAAGCAATTAACAAATAAG
>JAKTQT010000339.1:0-10273 GCA_030579355.1 Botryozyma nematodophila | reverse complement strand
CTTTGATCTTACTTCATCAATTTGGTTTGGTTATTGATAGCCACGAGTGAGAGAAATTGGAACATTCGATTCACGTTCAGGACCACATGTAGAACCTTTTGGACGATATAAGGGAACATGAGAGAGTAATATTCTGGGATAAACCATTGGTTGCGAGGAAATTGATTGTAGAAAATGATATGGAGGTTCAAAAACACGTGGATTATTAGTATTTGTCATTGAAATTGAATCTAAAATAACAAAAGAATGATTCCCAACTACCAAATCTCGTGAGGTCTCACCAAAATAAACATTAAATCTTTTTAACGCATTCGTTACAATTTTATCACCGAATCCAATATCGTGATTTCCAGGTAAAGTCATAATAATATTCGAATTACTTGGAGAAGGAACAAAAATGGAAAGAAATCTTTTATACTCATTTAACCATTCTTCATCATCCCATTCTCTTCCACCATCGAATAAATCACCTAAAAAAATAGTTGAATCAGGGTTAATAACTTTATGCATAATTTTCCAATTTCTTCTCATATACATATCACTTAATTTTTTAGTAAACCACATTAAAAGTTTGGGTCTACTAGGATAAGTATTATCATCAACAATTTGAGGATCAGCTAGTAAAACGACATGTTCAGGAATAATTTTTTCATGATGATTTTTTTGAATTTTCTGATTATTGTTATTATCGATATTATTATTATCCTTTTCGTTGTTTAAAGATGCTTTTTTATGCTTTAACTTTTCCAATTTTTCCCATTTTTCCCATTTATTCCAATTACATTTTTTAATGGCTCTATACCAAATACCTCTCTCATAATGATATAATAAAAAAACCCAAAAAATTTGTAACCAATTAATTAAAGATAATTTTTCGATATAATTAAAAAAAATTGATAAAATAATTGAAATAAAATTAAAAAACACTTTTAACCAATAAGATTCAGGAGCTTTACTTTCGATTTTATTAAAAGCAAAACTTATCGAGTTTTTTATTTTTTTAATTATTATATTATTATTATTATTATTATTAATATTGCTACTATCATTTCTTCCAAACCCAATATTATCTATATTGTTATTATTATTATTATTATTATTAGCAGTAGTAGTATTGTTATTACTATTACTATTTGAATTATAATTAGAATTATTATTATTACCAGTTTTGTATCTCGCTAGTCGAGCTGATGGTCGAGCAAAGTACGGGAATGACCAGTCCGACGCGCTACTGTTCCCGCCTCTGGTCGGCTTATATCCACCAGAAAAATTCGGTGGTGGAATTCCGCCCGTCACCATAATGCACTACCTTGTATGTTGATTTTTGTTTTCTATTTTATTTTATTTAATTTTTTTTTTTCTCTTTTTATTGTTGCTTTTTTTTATTTATTTGTTAATCATAAACTATGCTTTTGTATATACTTTAAATGTACGCTGCAGTCAGATTCGCAGCCGGTGTTTTTTTTAATTTTTACTCAGGAAAACTTCAATAGTCGAAACTTGTAATTACTAAAAATTACGAGTTTTTATTTGAACAGTTTGAGAATGAATTAGTTGGAGTTACTATAGCGATTAATTTTCGATTCAAGTCTTTTGTCGAGAAATTTGGTCGATAATTTCGACAGAATTTCTAATTTGTTCGGACATTTTCTTATGTTTTTGATTTTCATTAACTTTCATTTATTTTCTGCTTATCATGGAATTTTTGATATCTTTTTGATGTTAACAAAATGTTGAAAATTTTACGAACGGTGAGTATAAAATACTATATTGTACAAAATGTACTAAGGGAAATTTTTTACAGTATGGTACACTATATTATTAGCAGACCAAGTAAACGTAACCTTTATTTATAAAACATCCCAAATACACATAATTTTTATTTACAAAACGCATCACGTAAAATTGGTTTCAATTATTTACAAAACGTATCGCGTAAAAGTAGTTTCAAATATTTACAAAACGTATTTATGTAGAGCTTTTGCGACCAAATACAAAAATCTTATCTTGAAGTATAATAAGATCATCAAACCATTTCTTTAAATTTTTAGGTGTATCTTTAGATAAAGGAAACTTTCTTAAAAAAGTATCTCTTACTGATTTTAAAAATAACCATTTATTAATACCCACAAAACCTTGGATTTTTCCTAACATTTGCCATTCCGAATTGGTTTTATTTGCTTGTTCAAATAAAGGACTCGAAATAGATACAACAATGTAATCATATGTAGATTCAAATTCTTTTTGTAGTAAAGTTTCATTTTCTGTTTTGTAATATGTCCAGCTATTCAAATTATTTGTTTCCTTTTCTCCAAACCTAGTAGCTCCAGTCATACATGTATATACATCCATATAAATAGATTGAGACTTGTTTTCATTTCCAATAGAATTTACAAGTGAAAGGGCTTCACCACCAGGATAATTATATGAAGATATTATCATCATGAGCCAACTTATAGCTGTGGTACCTAAGATTGATAAAATTGTTAAAAAGGATAAACCTTTGTAAAGTGCTCTAAATATCACATTTGGAAACAGGTTACCATCCCCTTTTGATTTAGATTTCTTACTTATTAAAGATGCCATTGTTGCTGCACTGGATGTGAGGATTGGTATTGAAGGTAAAATAAATCTCCATTCTTTATGCGGAAGGAAAGAATATACTGTAATAAATAATAAAGCATGAGTCATTAATGGCCTTATTCTTTTATCTCTTAAATAACCTTGAAAAGCAAATGCAGTTGTGATTGGATTTAAAAGTAATTTCGGAACATAGAATCTAAAATATGTAAAAAATGGCTGAGTACCCCATTGCGAAGATTTACCTTGTATAATGTTAAAATAAAAACCATAGATCTCTGGAACCATTGGAAATCTTTGCCAAAAATAAGAATCAATAATCAAACAAGATACAATTCCAATTATCAAACCTAAAATTACTGCTTTTATAGCTTTATTAAGTTCGTATTTAATATTTTTTGTTAATGTCTTAAATATTACAAACTCTAAAAGGATTGTAATTACAAATATTCCTAATTCTGATCTAAATACAATGGCACTAAATGATAGAATAGATAAACAATAAGTGTAATTATGGTCAAGATAATATGCAAATGCAATATTTGTTAGTGGGAATGAAAACATATTTGGTAATGTTCTTGAGCTATAATATAAAATATGAAATTGGCATAATTGTAACCCCATAAACCAATTTGATACTGAAGAGTTCAATGCCTTTTTTAATGCTTTTTGATATATTATTAACGAGTAGCCATTAAGAATTCCAAGTATCCCTCTAACTAGAATCTGAGCATCTATAGAATTTGAACTGATTGCAAAAAGACTTAAAAAAGGTTTTGCTATAACAGAAACAAATAAACTCCCAATAAACGAACGAGGAACCACACCAGGATATTCAAAATGATCGTATTTAGATAAATTTGTACCATAATTTATCATATCATGAATTGCCTGTATGTTAAAGGATTCCTCAACTTTTGTATACGGCGATAATGTTAGAAAAGCCCCTATTAGACCAAGAAAAACAACCTCCAGATAATTCATCGTGCTATCAATTCTCCTAATTACGTCAAAATTCGAACTAATAGTTTATCCTACCAAATTGTTTATATATAAATATATATTACATTTATTCACACCATTTACTGCCGAAAATATTCACTTATTTGCAGATCTGTCCATGTGACGTTTATGTAATCACTCGAGTGTTCTTATGTAATCATTCGATTAAGTTTACGTAATTCGATTTTGTTACTGTCCTGGAAATGAATACGAAAAGAGAAAAGGCGAAAAGACTAAAAAAGCGTTCATATCTATCAGAAAGGCATTAAAAAAGCATTAAAAAAAACATTAACAAGGCTTTCAAGAGGCATTAAAAAAACATTAAAGAGTGAATAGAGAAGTATTAAAAGAGCATTAAAAAGGCATTTAAACTAAAATACACCTTCCTGTATTCATTCAAAATGCTCTTCCCAATGTTTGGTTTCGGAAGATTAATATATGGTGAGAATTATTTTGGAAAATAAATCATAATGCAAATGGAATTTACTAATTTAAAGTTGTACTTTTACTGGTTAACGCAATAGCGGTTTTGTCCGAAGACAGGTTTTTAGCAAGAAGTAGGTATTTTTTATGTTGCAATGTATAATTATCTGGATATACAATATATATTAGCATGTTATTGATATTACTATTACTTTTATTATTGTTGTAATTATGAAAAATTAACATGCAGTTGGATGGACATCTAAAAAAACACAAGGTGATATACACGGTTTTGGTGCACCACCAACAGCTGGAAATATGACATATAGTTCTCCGTCGATTGCAGAACCGACTATAAAATCAAAGCTCATAAATTTAATTGGAGCTGTCAGAACTTTATTACGGAGTAAGTGTGATTGATTATTATTATATCATAGTAGATTTATTATTTTACTTTATCTTATCATGTTATACTGTGCTATCTTCTAACATTTGTTAATAGTACCACTTATTGCTATTAATATTATTATTATTACCTACGAATTGATTCTAGGATAAGCGTATTTGCATAAATTTATCATATTTTTCATTTATTATTTATATCCGTATCTGTAAAATAAGCAAATAAACAAGCATCAAACATACTCTAACTTTAAATCAAACTAAACTACACAGCTGTCTATTTATAATTAAAAAAAAATAAATATTTATCAACACTTAATAAAAACAATAAACAATAAAAGCAAAAACAAACAAAAACAAACAAAAAAATCACAACCCAACAGAACACAAAATCGGTAATTTACCTGAAACCGAATTGTCTTTCAATTGTAGTGGCATGACCAATTTTTTCTAAATCGTCCGCGGGATCACGGGCTCTGTCTCCGTTGTGTCTAGCAAAGTAGCATCTCTTAAAGAATTTATAAATCTCAACGCATATAACAAATACAGCTAATCCAATAATTGAGACTGCCCATTCCCAAGAAATAGCAGCATGTAAAAATACTGCATGGTTAATAACAGGAATGTAAATCGATAAAAATAAAGTTGCAAATCCTCCAATAATAGACCAGAATAAAAATTGATTTCTCCAAATTGCAATAAATGGTTCGGCAAATGGTCTTGTAGTATTTGGATTCATATAAAAAAATGAACGTCTCATATCCATTACTTCCCAAGCAAGTAATAACATTTGACCTGTTAACTCAACAAATGTAGCTGATCTAGCTCTAAAGACTAATTTGCAGCCTTCACTATAACTATTATTGCAGTTCTCACCTAACTCACCAGATCCAAATCCGTAAACAATAACAGCAAATGAAACAAGACAAACTGCGCCCATAATAAATCCGTATGTCATCATATCAATTACTACTTCCCAAGAGAAAACGCCAACTTTAGAATCTTTAGGTGGTTTATCCATCAAATCTGGTGCTGCTGGTTCTGCCCCTAATCCCATAGCTGGGAGCGAAGAGGTAACCATAATAACCCAAAGAACTTCAACCGGTGATAAGGGAAATACTGCATATCCATCTTTATCTCTAAAACATAATCCAAGCAAAAGATACAACGCTTGTGCAACATTCCCTGCTAATAAATGAAGAACAAATTTTTGAATATTATCAGCCATACGACGACCTTCTTCGATTGCATTTAAAATTGATGCGAAATTATCATCCATAAGTACAATATCACTAGAACTTTTAGCAACATCCGATCCCGCTAGTCCCATGGCAATACCAACATCAGCTTTCTTTAAACTAGGCGAGTCATTGACACCATCACCAGTCATAGCTGCAAATGCGCCTCTACGGTGTAATGCTTCAATCATGCGAACTTTCGTTTGTGGTGCGCAACGTGCAATAACTAATGGTAATACTGGAAGAGCATCAACTTCATCATCAGAAAGAGCATCAAATTGTGGGGCAGTCATAATCATACTATCAATAACAACTTTAGAATAATTAGAAAGATTCTTTGGTAAAATATTAACTTCTTTTGCAATTGCTTTTGCAGTTTCTGGATGATCTCCTGTAAGCATATGAACATTAATTCCGGCATGATGACAACGTAACACAGCACCAGCTGACTCTTCACGAGGTGGATCATAAATACCGACTAAACCTAAGAATGTTAATGAATTTTCAACATTTCCACGTGGAATTTCGCTCCAAGAAGAATAATTAAATTGAAATTCACCAGAAGCAAAAGCTAAAACACGTAAACCTTCAGATGCCAACGCATCCATTTCAGATAAAATTTCATTCCTATCATCTTGTGTTAAAGGAATTTTTTCAATGTTCGAATTAGACGAATTCTTATTTCCATACCAATATTCACAAGTTTCAAAAACTCGTTCAACAGCACCTTTTGAAAAGACTTCATAAAGATGTGAATCTCCTTCCTTAACCTTATTGTTACGATAAATAGCAGACATACGTTTTATAGATGAATCAAATGGAAATTCTGTCATAAGAGTATATTTTGCGTTATCACCTTCTGTCCATCTTTGTCTACCCCAATTAAATCTATGAGCAGCAACTTGAATTGCAATTTCTGTCGGATCCCCGTTAGCTTTCCATACTTCGTTATCATCTTGATGAACATTTGCGATATTCGCCATTGATGAAGAATTTAAAAAATATTGTACTTTCTCAGGTAAAGGTTGAGATAAGTCAACTGATTCTTCAGTTAATTTTTCATTTGAGTCAGAAGTGGAATTTGCTTTAGACTTGGGAGAATTTTTTGTAAAGGAGATAGAGCCAATAGTTGGATTAAAAGGTTCAGTCGAACCAGAGATAGAATAAGTGCCAACACCAGGAATCCAAGATTTACGTAAAACCATCTTACCTTGTGTTAAAGTGCCGGTTTTATCAGAACAGATGTCATTTACTGAGCCTAAGGCTTCAAGTGAATCTAATTTGCGAACAATAACGTTTCTGGTAGCCATAAACTTAGTACCAATAGCCATTGTGATTGTTAATACAACAACTAAGGAAGCAGGAATCATAGATAAAGCAGTAGCGATGGCATAAACAGCAACATCTCTTGTAACATGAAATTTATTTGCTGCCATTACAACAATAGCAAAAACAACAGCAACCCAGAATAAATATACAGCGAGTCTAGCAAGCTTCCTATGAAGAGGGGTACCAACATTTAAACCTAAGAATTCAGCAAATAAATCCCAAAATGAAAGAGTCCATGTTTTTGGGAAATCAATAATACGAGCGTTTCCTTCTTCATTTCTTGGGACACTCCTGAATTTTTTCTTAGTACCGTTCAAAGAGGCAGCAATTTTACCGATTTCAGTATTCATACCAGTTGCAACTACTATTGCAGTAGCACGTCCTTTTGTAACTACAGAGGAAGAGTAAGCCATATTTAAACGATCACCTACGGTGATAAAGGAATCATAAACTACATCGGCATCTTTACAAACGGGTAAGGATTCGCCAGTCAATAAAGCTTCATCAGTTTCCAAATTCATTGCTGTAACAATTCTTAAATCAGCAGGAACAGTATCACCAACTTTAATAGAAACCAAATCACCAGGACATAAATCTTGAGAAGGTATTGTAATATCTGAACCATTTCTAATTACATGAGCAGTAGGAGAGGATAATGATTTTAAGGAAGCCATAATTTTTTCAGCATTATATTCTTGATAAAAACCAACAACTATATTAATACCAATAACAGCAGCAATAACTCCACCACAAATCCAATCACGAATTCCAAAAGAAATTGCCATTGAAATAACAAGTACGAGCACCATAGCATTAAATATTTGACCTAACAAAATAGACCAAGCAGATGGACCATTATTTTCTTCTAAAACGTTTTTTCCATAGGTGTTTAATCTATCATTAATTTCTGATTCTGAAAGACCATTTTCAACTGAAGTATTTAATTCTATACAAATATCAGAGATAGGTTTGCAATAATAACTATCATTAGTTAATTCAATATTTCCTATACTGTTTATTGAAGATCCTGAAGATTGTTTAGATTTTGAATTTATTGACTGAAGATTGACATAATTAAGAGATTTTTTATCATGAGATTCTCTCCGATTAATTTCAAAGTTTATGTGAATATCATTATTATTGTTGTTGTTATTTGTCTTTTCATAAGTATCAACATGATCATCACTTTTAGTTAGATTTGCATCCTGATTAGAATACAAATTTCCGTCCGTAGGTTTCATTATTTACTTTTAATAATAATTAATGATAATTAATTATATTAAAAATAAAAATAATAAAAAAAATAGGTGGCAAATTTACTTTATGCTATAGTAAATAATAAGCAATAAGAGTAAATACGTAAATGAGTAAATACGTAAATGAGTAAATACGTAAATGAGTAAATAAGTAAATGTGTAAAGTTGTAAATAAATGCTAATATATATTCTAATAAATATTAATATTTATCAATAAAGTAAAAGCAAATATTCTTTAAATAATAAAGAATAATAAAATTTTGTTTTCCTTGCACAAGTTAATGCAAACAAATAGTGATTCTATAAGTTAGTGGGTTTTATTAAGTAATAAATGAAATAAAAATAAAAAGAACTAAGAGTAAATAAGAAATATAAATAGTATTATGAAACAATAATAAATAATATTAAAAGTAATAAATAAATATTAAAAGTAGTAAATAAATATTAAAAGTAATAAATAAATATTAAAAGTAGTAAATAAATATTAAAAGTAAACAATATGATGAATTAAAATAAAAATCAACATAAAAAAATAAAACAAAATATTTAAAATATATCAATTTATAAAAAAAAACTAGTACTACAACAAATAGAAAAAGTTTTATTAATAAAATATAGTATACTAACAATTATAATATAGTAACACCTAATGAATCACTCAGATGACTTAAATGTCTAACGAAAAAAAAAAACTTCGTATTCAGGGTTGTGTCTTATTTATATAATACCGTTTTAGATTTTTTTAATAAACGAAAAAAAAATAATAATAATTAATTAATAAAAATAATAATTAATTAATAATAAAAACTGCTATCTATAACGTCATTGCTAAAACCATGAAACTATAAAACCCGCCTATCAGTTGTTATTCCGATGTTACTATTAGTAGATATTATTAGAAATATCACTATTAGCAATTTTTCTTAGCGGATAGTCAACTTTCTTAGCATTTTTTCCGTTTTAGTAGTTTAAAGAATAAGCCAAGTGGGATAATTGCAAAAAAATGCTAAAAAAAAACACTAGCAAAATGTTAAAAAATGTTAAAAAAATGTTAAAAAATGCTAGTAAAAGCTAATAAAATACTACTAAATGCCTAATAAAATGTTGATAGAGTACAAAATAATACAGTAATAGATGCCAATAAAAAGGGAAAATGCTAAGAAACGCTAAGAAATGCTAAAAATTTACCCTGGAAACGTTATTTTAACGCTAATTTAACCCTAACTAAAAATAATTTCAACACTATTAAAATAATTTTAAACGCTTTTTAACGCTATTCAACAAATAAATTAACCATATATTATCGTTTGGTACACCAAAAAGGGTCTTTTGTGTTTCTATAGTTACTATTGTTTGTTTTTTTACACTTGTGATTTCTTGGTTTTTTACTTAATAAGCCACATGGCTTATTAAATAGAGTCATTTACGTTACTATGCCATACAATTTACCAACCTCAAGTCTGGGCGCATAATATTTATATTATTATTTTTATTGATATTACTATTGAGATTATATTTCTATAATTAGTATGTATTGGATTTATTTAATTTTATTTAATTTTATTTAATTTTATTTAATTTTATTTAATTTTATTTATTTTTTGTTTTGACTATCTATTAAATGTAGTGTAATATTTTTTTATTTTTATTAAATTTATTTTACTTTATTTTTCAACTCGTTTGTTTGTATTTTTAGTTGCATATTGAACCTCGGATTCCCCACTGTGAATCATACTACCCCTCATTGAAGATCATAGTTAATCCGTCTGTTTTAGCTGTTTCTGGGCATAAGCACGTTTTTTCATTAGTAATATTCATTTTTTTATTAGTAAAGATATTTCCGATGACCTATTATAAGAATAATAAAGTATAATAAAACAAAATATAACAAAATATAACAAAATATAACAAAATAAAACAAAATAAAATAAAATATAATAGACTATAGTAATATACATTAAAATATAATACTTGCTTAAAAATATAACCTAGTATTATATATAGCATATTATTATAATAAAAATAAACAAGCAATAAAGTTTC